>JBCNJP010003985.1:0-32254 GCA_039602395.1 Deinandra increscens subsp. villosa
AGTTCTGTCATTTGCAACATCTTAACTGTGTGTAAACTGAGTGTGTTTCTCTCTCTACATTGTATTCTCTAAGTGAATCAATAAAGCAAAGCTTTATTTACATCCTGTTGCTATCCGATTACCGAATCATGCAGTAGTAAGATCGTCTCGTGGTTTATCACTTTTCAATCAGTTCAATGGTGCTGTCCCAATTTGGTGGAAGAGAGTTGACCAGCTTTCTGTTGACCTCCACTTGAGTATATGTCACTCCAGCATCTTTCATCCCAGTGACTATCTTGATGAAACGTTGAAGCAGAGTTTCAATGTTTTCACCAGGGATATAGTTAAACTCATTGAACATTTCCCTTAGATTCTCTTTGCGGGATTCTTTCATATCATCATTTCCCTCGTAAGCAGCTATAAGGGCATCCCACAGAGTCTTAGCTGAGGTGTATTCTTTGAAAGCTTCAGCAACTTCAGGGGATAAGGCCATGGTCAGGGCAGCCAGTGCCTTTCTATCTCGTTCTACCCTCTCCCAGTCTTCATCAATCCATTCAGATTTTGCTTTAGGAACACGTGGTTGACCCTGTTCTCCTGGAGTTGATGGAACAAAGTCTCCCACTTCGAGTGACCGCATGATCTTAGCATCATGGTAGTTGATGTAGTTGACAAACCTATACTTCCAGCTCATGAAATCCTTGCCAGACAATAGACGGGGTGGTCTGGCATTTGTTCCGATTTTAGCATCCATTTCCAGAGTGGCACTCGACAGGCTAGACATGTCAAAGGCCATTGCTTCAGAGAGATAAAGGGGATCATAAAGGGGTTTACGGTCGGAAAGTGCCGGATCGAAAAGTACTTTTCGGTCGGAAAGGTTAAGGGTCGAAAAGTGACAGGCGATCGAAAAGTGAGGGATGGATCGAAAAGTCTCAAAGGGGACTTTTCGATCAAAGAGCACAGTGAATCGAAAAGTCACAGGGTCTTTTCGATCAAAAAGGCAGATCGAGAAGTTTCAAGGGGACTTCTCGACTGAAATGGGCGGATCGAAAAGTCTCAAAGGGGACTTTTCGATTGAGTATACTGATCGAGAAGTCACAGAAGGGGACTTCTCGATTGGAATTACAGGTCGAAAAGTCACTTAAGGGACTTCTCGACAGGGATGAACTGATCGAAAAGCCACAGAGGGGGCTTTCTCGATCCAACGAAGCGACAGAAACTGGATTTTTTCGATCAGAGACCTGATCAAAAAGTATAGGCAGGGTCGAAAAGCTTTTCGGACACAAGAACAGCTCCACGAAACTTCTGTGTTGACTTGGAACCTGCACAAAAACACCTCCGAATGTGCTAAAAGCTGAAAATCACCACAAAACTCAAAACGTTAGTTCTCAAAAACTTGAATCTGATATCGCGAGAGCCTCGAAACTTGCGTTTCTTAGCTCTGATACCAATTATAAGGATCAATTTAAACCCTCACGTGATATCTAGACTAGTGAAACCGTGCGGAATCCGGTTTAACTAGTTGATTCAAGAAACAGTGAAAGATATTAATCGAAAAGTATGAAAACAGGAAATAGTAAACACAAACCGATTTGAAGAAAACACTTTAGATTGATCACTGATTAATTGCTTGCTACACCTTGATCGAAATTCTAAGAGGAATTTCGATATCACCACTAATCACCACACAAAACACTAGCAACCCTAAAACAATATAAGATGGGACTATATATAGTAGAGATTGACTTGGTAAACAAGTCAATCTCTTTACAAATTTCGAAATCCCCAAGCCCATCCTACATAATTCGGACCCCAACCTACATAAAAGTTAGCCCAATTACATATTTATACAAGCCCACAAGTATTAAAGAAGCCCAAAATCATCTAATGCAAAAGCCTCATTTTCTAGGTCTCTACAAAAGAATTTTGATAGCTGGTATTATGATCCTACAACGTATGAGGTGGTGGTTGTGTGCAAGAAGATGAGAGAGTTTTGCATGTATGATCCCATTGATTTGCTGAGATTCGGAGAGAATGATATCAAGCTCCTGGAATCCCGTCCAATACTTGGTGATGAACATGACATGGCAAATGCTATACAGGTGGGTATGTTCCATGGCACAGCGAATCTTATTGTGGAGAAAGGATGGTGGTCAAGGAAAGAGGCTCAAACATTCCGATTCGATTTATGTCTTCCTTAGACTGTCTAATGGTTCATGCCTAGGGGATGATTGTTGGGTTATATATTAGAGGCATGAACATTAGATGTGGGCTTACCTTTCAATGGGCTTAGTGTTCACTATTTGGGCTTAGAGAGTTCACGATTTGGTTGCTTGGGCCGGCTCCTATGGGTTTATGATTAGATTTTAGGGCTTTGTAATGGGTACTATATAAACCCATAGTGTTTATGATTTAGCTAGCTTTTGATTACGATTTTACCCACCTCTCTTGTTTACGATCAGTTTTTCATTAGCTCAAGAAAGTATTGTTTATCATTCAAGATTTGATCTTTGGTTGTTTATCTCTTTGTCAAATCTATTTCTTCTACTTTCTTCTTGAATCAATCTCGCACAAGGTTTCCGCACTTGTTAGAGATCAAAATATCATGAACGGTTGTTGATTCTGGACCAACAACATTATTATGGAACAAAGCAGAAATTGGCTTCAATGTACCTTCAAACATAGAAGAGCAAATATAGGGAGCCACACCTACAAACAATTCAACTATTACTTCAGTTAAATTATCAAAAATCCAGAAATCGATTTCAATGGCATAAAAAAATAATACAGAGCTGAACACCACAAAGAAGGATATATTTTACTAAGGAACAATTCGTAAAAAAAATAACATAAAAGGTTAATGCTATGATTTTCTATGTTAAATTTCCCTACTTTCATTAGAAAATAGTGCGAAACCCTAATATCCAATTCGGTCTGAAGAGTCGATCCCCTGTATCTGTTCATCTTTTTGGTTGCAACCCTAGTTTTGTATAACAGGAGGAAGAGTATGAAAACCATGTGAAATCGTGAAATCAAGAGTATTAACTTGAACTAAGCGGATTTGATACGAAAGATGCAGCGGTGAAAATATATACCTCGAAAACTTTGATGACCTTCCTCTATGATCTGTGGATGCCGTAATTTTGAATCTAGGGCAAGCACGACAGCGACAGGTGAACCCATATTATGACTTTGAAAACGTTGCGATCTCCTTCATCTTCACCGATAACAGCGACAGGTAGGGTTCCGATGGTGGTGGAACTTCGATCTAAGAGCGGCAGCGATGGTTTTTCTCCCTTTCTCAACCTGGTTGGGTTTCTATCGGGCTTGGTAACGACTGGGTAAGGGCTTCGAGAGTAGCCATGGATGCACAAACGGTATGGTGAAATCATAAGAGAGGATATGGAGTGTTGAAGTAGATATGGTGGGTATGGGACTGCGTACCATCAATCAAAACAAAAGGAAAAAGCAACTAACGTCGTTCATTCACTTTTCTAACCCCGTTACTAACGCCGTTAAATCACTATTCATCAACTTATAAAACTATGTATAGTGTAATTCTTTTAAAGATTTTTATCACTTTTTATAAATAACAATAATAAAATATTTACAAAGTACAAATAATGATCCTCCAGTTATTTTACATGGAAGAATTGTAGCAAAATACAGTTACACAAAATAAACCAGAAAACAATGTAAACATAAATGTACTATGTCCAAAGGCTCGTCTATTTGTTGAATCTTCAATGGCGTAACACGTCCTTTTTTAACGGATCTTAATGTCTTGAATCTTCTGTTTCTAACCCCGCTCCAACACATTTAAAAAACTAAAGGGTTAGTGTTGGTTGAGGATCGGGTCAAAACCCACGGTCCTTAAAACAAGTTATTAGACTATGATTATTTGCCTTGGAGAATAAGTTATGCTAGGGTTAACCTTGTGTCATTAGTTGAGGTTGCTAGCTATTAATTTATTTCCTATATATTATTCTCCTGTAATCTCATTCCTAATTCAATCCATATACAATATTTGGTTCTTTATGGTATCACCACTAGACCAAAAATAATCGGCCCCTCCTCCCCTGACGAACCCTACTGCCGCCATCCTCCTTCCTCCACCACCACTTTTTTTTTTCCGATCCCAAGCCTTATATCAACAAGGCTCTGCTTGCTGCATTTACCAGCCAAGAAAAATCATCCAACAACAACCATAGATTCGCCTTCACCCTTAAACCCACGAATTATAATAACTGGAAAACCATGATCCAACATTTTCTTGAAACATCCAATATGTTCAGGTATATTGACGGTACAATTCCTTGTCCTGCTGCCACCATCACCACTCCTGCCACCGGCTCCGGTGAAACTGCTACGCCGGCTTCCACCCAAACCAATCCCAATTATATAAACTGGCGTGCCAATGATGCCCATATTTGTTCAATCATCATCTCCATTGTTTCCGAAGAATCATTTCACTATGTAAAAGGAACGACATCTAAGGAACTTTGGGATAATCTTGAACGTGGCCACGCTCCTCATACTCAATCTCGTGAATACACCCTTAAATTGCAGTTGATGCACATCGAGATGAAAGGAGATGAGTCACCTATGACTTATCCTGCGTGTGCCATGGCCTATGCGACTGATTTAGCAAACATTGGTAAACCTCTATCTGATGAATTTGGTCATGCTTATAATTTCAGGACTCAAGGAAGAGTACAATGGTCTCAAGTCCAATCTTCTCGGCTGCCAAACCCCTATTTGCCTGAATGATCTTCTTGCTCTACTTTCTGATCATGACTACATGTTACACAAACATCAACCCACTTCTGCTTCACCTTCTCTTGCTTACTCTATTACATCTGACACCCACCAAACACCACCTGTCACCACCCTTACTTCCCCTCCCTCTAACCCGCCACCCTCCCAACTCATCCATCTTCAACAACTTGCTTCCCAATACGGTTACAACCTCACACCCAACTCTGCATCACAGGCTTTGTTTACCAATCGAAATAACCGTGGCCGAGGTAACTTCTCCCGTGGTAAAGGTCGTCCAACAACGAACACGTACCCCTCTCAAGGTCGTGGTCGATTTGATTGGGCCTCTCAAACTAATGAAGTTCATGGAAATTGCAATGGCTGTGGCATTGGGCATCTCCCATCTGACTGCCCCCGTCGTGATTCTTCTACACGCAGTAGCCGGCTACAAGCAAATTATGCCGACAATCGATCCACTACGTCATCCAACACTTGGTTTCTTAACACGGGGGCTGACAATCATGTTACACCAGACTTATCAAGCCTTGGAAATTCTAAAGTGTACAATGGTAATGATGCACTACACGTAAGTAACGGTACAGGTTTACCCATTCTCCAAATTGGCTCAACTAATATTTATTCACCTTCTAAAACCTTTAAATTATCTAACATCCTACATATTCCATTAATCAAACACCACCTTCTATCAGTTCAAAAATTTTGTCTTGATAACAATGTCTTTTTTGAATTTCACCTTTCTTTATTTTGTGTGAAGGACATATCTGTTGGGTTACGACAGTGGCATTCGGGTCAAGGTAATAGCAAATTTTTTTTTTTGTGAAAATAATTATTTACAATAAATACTTATTTAATCAATTACCGAAGTAATTTAAATCAGATAATTAAATTAACAATTAATTTAATAGGCAGCGAAAACGTTCTAATTTACTAACGCGAAAAACCAGATAATTAGCGTAAGCCAAAACAACAGGATTCGACAATCACCATAACGCGCAAACACCATAAACACATTTATATAAAAACGCGACATATCATAAAATATAATGATTAAATCTAAACTAATAACAAGTTTAGATATACCTGAGCGGCGATTCAAACAGACGTTCGAGACACCGGAACTCAACGGGTGACGCTAGGGTTTCGCAGGACGATTTGACGGGCAAATCGAAACGACCTCGCAGATACGGAATTCCCTCGGTGACACGGCACCGATATCCCGTACGTCGGATAGGCGCGAAATTAGGGTTTCGCGGACGACGGCGGAACACGCGGGTGACGCGGTTCGCGACTAGGGTTTGTCGGCGGTGGAACGGCGACGGCGAGGAGTGGCAGCGGCCGGCTCGGGCGGCGGCTGCGTGCGACGGTGAGGACGGCGGCGGTGCGGCGGTCGGCTGCGGCTTGGCTGCAGGCTGTGGCGGCTCGGCTTCTCCGGGCTGCTACTGCGGCGGCTTGGTCGCGGCATGCTGCGGCGACTCGGTGGCGGGCGGCTGCGGCGGCTCGGGCGGAACGACGGGGCAGCGGTGGCGATATAGGATTAGGGTTCTCACGATCGAATCGTCGGAGAACAAGGGAGGCGACGGCGGCGGGGTGGTTGTCGGCGTCGGATTCGCGAGAGGGAGGAGAAGGGGGGCCGAAATTCTCACTTGGAGGATTAGGGTTTCGCCTCTCTTAATCAGTTATATTTATAACTGATTAAGTTTCCGTTTAGTCCCTCAATTTTATTTAATCCTTAATCGAACCACTCAATTTGTGAGATTAACATTTAATCCCTTAAATTATTGTCGCTTGCCGAGACTTAACGAATATTAGTCAAATACTAATTCGTCAATCGTCGTTTAAGACGTAAATGATATTTAACGTCTTCTGTCGCTTAATTAATCTTAATGATTAATGATAATTAACTAATTAATTATTTATCTATTAAACCATTTAATAAACAAATAATTAATTTTTCTGTGAATTTGCCGGTTATAAAAGTAAGCGGACTTTAAAACCCGTTGCCTCCGGTGTAACTCTTACGGGTCTTGACCGGGTCTGGTACTTGATTTAGTCGGGTCTGGACACCTAAATCCAACAGTCTCCCACTTGGACTGATCGCGACTATTAATCAAGATACAGTCAGAGGTGCTCTAGCTACACGTGCCTGTCCCAACCAGTCATGACACTTCAAGTCAAAACAACCAAGGCATATCAGTAAACATGTGATATAGTTTAGACTTATGGTATTTGTAAAGTCATCAGATCATTTCTGTATGAGACATCAATCGAACTAGAGACATGGATTTATTCATTCTCTATCATGTTCGATCATTGTATTTCTCGTTGTTCTGTTCGAAGTGGTCCAATCAAACACACAGTAAGTTTGGGTAAGGCCTTACACTTAACACTTGGAACTAACGAGAGGGCCCACGATGTCAAACATTTGCATTATCAATGCAAGAGCACAAAATCCCATATTGACTACATACAGCTCCCACTAAGTTTCAGATCCGTTCCCAAAAGTAACCGTTATGGCTGGTAGTTACGCGATAGCGTTAAGCTACAATCAAAGAAAGTTCTTAGGCAGACGGGAGGTCGCTCATGTATCTCATGTCAAAGGATACTGTTGAGTATACCATCAATCAGATTTGTCTTATGATTGGATCCATGAAGACATTCTGATGCGAGTTACGTCCTGATGTCATTCTCTAATGAGGCCTTGTGAGTCTGGAAGTCAACACCTTGAGTCCAGAGTCAGAATATTCTTGCTTCAGGCGTTGCTCCCGCAATGTCTGATCGACTACGGACCTTAAGAATATTGACGAAATATTCATGGATAACAAAACGTATAAAATTCGAACGCGTTACGCAGAATTCAAAGTCCCGTCTAACAGCTTAGAGGAGATCGAATGATATGGTGCAAACGATAATGTTCGACATCCAACACTAAAATCGAATATCGATGTGATGCAGAATTCAAGCACTATCCAATAGTGTCATTTCACTAATCTGACCTGATCATTGAAAACTATAAACTCGCAATCATTTCCTCGAGTTTCGTTTTAGGATTGCCAATATCTGTTGTTTCTGTTTATCTTGAACAGTGAGTCTTCTTAAGTGAATCGAACTTGTGATAATGTAGTGCCCTTGGTAAGCTCATGTACGACTGTGTTATCACTTGAGCATGTTAACCGACTATTTACAGAGTCGAATTGACCCTTTGAACGTTTTACGGCATTCTTAGTTCAGATTCAATTAAGGTGGCTATCAATGTTCAAAGAGTACAATTGGTACTCGGTTAATGAACATATATTCCCTTTCATCAGTGTTTAGTAGTGATGATGTGATTTTCCATCTATGGTCATGGCGTAACACTTTACGGCAACATTCCATGCAATATCCAAGTATTGGATTTATTTTCGCATCACATTTAGTATGATTCGAATCGTTTCAAGAGATTGATCGTATTAATGGTTGCTCAGCCATTTGATGATCAATACTTAATTTAATCTTGAAACTTATAATTAATTGAGGTGTCATTTGAAATTTTACTCCAGTAAATTTAAATGATCTTTGGATCGGTACTTGATCGTTATTCCGGTAAGGATCAGTGGCGATGCTCCCACTTGCTTGAGGCAGATTGACATTCCCTATCATCATTCTTCTTTCAATCCGTTTGGATATCAAATTTGCACGAAGAAAACGTGATAGTTAAATTTCGTTTCCAAGAACGAAAATGTTCGACTCCGTAATACGTGGTACGGAAATCGAATACTTAATATCCAGATGTTATGACTTACTTAAAAGTTCAAAGACGATTGTCAAAGTCCTTTCAGAGTTTGATAGCATGAAGATGCGTTCGTCTATGATCGTTTGAAAGTATCTCGTGGTGGTCGAGATGATGATTTATTCTATCGGATTCTTGGGTCCGATATTAGAGGATGTTTCCCTTACTTAGTTAAGGTAAACATACAAACTCTAATTGGAATGTCAACATGTTTCGCTAAGCAACAATCCATTGTTGGTGAAACATTGCCCATCTTGCTCGTCTCGTTCTGGTGCGAGAGTTGCTTTATATAGTCCAGTGACTTATAAGAGTCACCTTTCTTCAGATATTTAAAGATCTAGCTTTGGACATGTAATTATTAAATTCCATCTTCGCAAGATGCAGGTCTTGGGATTGGAAGTTAGTCATGCAAGTGATGTGCGAAGGGGCGTTATGGTTACAAAATGTCAAGGTCTTTGTTGTGGCAAGTCATTAGTCTTGTGTTTATCAGTTTCAAGATGAAACTTTTGATCGTCGTACAAAACACTTAGTGCATGTCGGATTTAAACACATGTGAGTACAACTATTGTAGTCTAAGACTTCCAAGATGTGTTTAGGTATGCACATGTAATGGTAATGTGCACCAGAGGTGGTGTGACCATTCTACAATGTCATAATCAGCAAGTGATTATTCTTGTAGTAGTTTAGCTAGTGATTCGAACTTATATGAGCAAACGTCCACTTGAAGCAGAGGATTGATATGTTCATATGGTTGTAGATCGAAACGGCGATCTTCAATCGGTTCGACTTGATTTAATATTCTTGACGTCGGATGGTTCAAAGTCATAGGACTTTATGAACTACCGTTATGTCGTGCGTTGTCTCGTAACAATTACAATAGACGCATAAGGCATTACAGCTTTGATGGGATATGATAACCAAAGGGTTATCATATCGCATTTAAGCTAGCCTAGATCAAATCAAGTGCACCAGGTTTTAAGGTATGTTGTTATGGGATTTTGAATTTAATCTAACAAAAGGTTGAATCAAATCCAAAGTAGATTAAAACAATCATGTATGTTTCGAAAATCAACCATTGTCAAAACATGTCATAATCAAAATCCAAGGAAAGCAATTTGTTCATCCTAGAAAACAGCCAGGGAAAACCAAACAAAATAAGTTGTTTCAAAATTACCAAGAATTGTTTTAAACCGAAAACTTGAGACACGAACTTTATTTAGGTGCAAAAATCGCAGAATAGCTCAGTGTCATCTTGGCTTGCTTCCTTTCAGCTTCATGCACCTACAAAATGTAAAGTATGTCAAACATATATTTTGTAGGAATAAGTGAAGCATCATACAACATAATCTTATGTGTATACCTGAGGAATTACCCGGCTGGGCTTTTCCGCTCTTCACCTTGGCAAGATATTCTGGGCAGGTTCTTTTCCAGTGCCCCATCTTGTGGCATTCAAAACACTCGCGCTGTTCAGGCGGCGGTGCCTTGGTTGCCTTAGGCTTGCCCTTTTGGGAGCTTCCAGACACTCTAGTGACAGCTGCCTTGCCTTTCTTCTTGTTCCCACACCTACCCTTCTTTACCTCGGGCTTCTTGACGCCTCCTGATCGGATCGTAAGTACATCGGGTGCCTTGCCGTTAACAAAATTAACTTCAGCGGTTTTAAGCATACCGTGAAGTTCAGTCACTGAACAGTGAGTGAAGAATCAGGTTAGTCGCCATTTCGGCGGGGATGACGTAATTCAGTTTTGCTAAGCGGTCGATGTAACTCTTCATCTTCAGGACATGAGGGCTGACGGGAGCGCCTTCGGCCATGCGACAACTAATGAGTGTCACAACGGTGTCATAGCGCTCTTGTCGGGCCCGAGTTTCAAACATGCCCCTTAGATCACCGATCATCTGAAAAGCCGTCCTGTCAACCATGTTCTTCTGGATCTCAGAGTCCATGGTGGCTAGCATAAGACACGCGACATTCTTGGCATTTGTTCGCAGTGTGTTATGGGCGTTTCGCGCCGCGGCCGTGTCAGCTTCAGGTTCCTCAGGAACCTCAGCCTCTAACACGTTTTCCATGTTAGCCATTTTCAGGACAATTTTCAGATTCCTTTCCCAATCAAGGAAGTTGGCGCCATTAAGTTTCTCCTTCTCAAGGAGAGACTTGAGATGGAAAATCTCTTGGTTTGCGCGGTTAGCCATCTGAAACAATAGGCAAATGTTTTAGTGTTTCGATGTTTGATTCGTATTCAAGGATGGCAAGCTAATCTTGAATAGGAATTGGGAATTCAGTTAGTTAGACAATTTCTCCAGGCAGCGTAAAGTGCTTTCAAAATTTCTAAGTAGCTGAACGGACAACGATTGTCACTTGTGACTGTCACAACTCCCGTTATGTGGCTTTCGCGAACGGATCAACGAAATACGTTTAGCCCCATCCATGCCCATTTTGTCTACAAGCCGACCAGAGGTACGGTGTTGAAATACTCCAATACCAAAGGTGCGTGTAAAGAAAATAGTAGTTATCATAAGTGGTCAGTGTGTGCGTACGATGTTGAAATACTCCAATACGTTCACCTTGGAAGATACCCTAAACACCACGTGCGGAGTTGAAATACTCCAACACGGATGTATCGGTCAATATGTTCCAAGTTAGACTTGACATAGGATGGCATAGACTACCGGTTTTAGCCTTACCAGATAGGATTATTAGGTCATATTTTAATATTTAATGTGACGACATATTTTATTAATCCTATCTCACTCCGGACGATCATTTAAATAACCTAAGTATTAATGATCTATGTGTCGCGAGACGATAACCAATTTTATTAATGTACGATTACATTATCGAAAAATTCGAATTTAATGTCGAATTAAATTGGTTAATAAATTTTATGAAGTCGTAATAAGATTAGGACTTTTATTTAATCGATTGAAAAGTTAGTTTTATATCGATAAAACTAAGTTTGGATTTTAGTTGGCGCGTTAATCAAATTAAGACAAGCAACCAAAACAAGCAAACACACATGTACATATCCGGCCATGCAAGGGCTTCGATATTGTCAGAGCCTATGACAATATCGAATAAGGGCAAGGGACATAAAAGTAAATCAACCACGAGAACAGAAAACTCCCTGATCGACTTAGTTGCTCCCACTGGCTTCAACAAGCTCCTGCGCGTCATCGGGAGACGTCGGTTTCGTTTTGACTTCTAGCCATTTTCGAAAATCCCATAAAGGGATAATCTCAAATGGGTCCTTGTATCAAGCTCGTCTTGTTCGTCCAGGCGAAGGTGAGTGATAACAAATTAAAATAAAACTATTCTTTTTTAAATAATTACAACTTTGAACCCAGTAAAATTGGGCCAATCCAAAACAAAACAACATGGGCCTAATGGGCCAAACCATAACGAATCCATGACAAAATTAAATGGGGTTGGGCCGAATATGCACGAAAGATAATTCAATCAATTATATTGAACCGGATTATGTTTAGTGGATCCAAATCGACTAAACATGTTTAAAAGGCGATTCATTCAATTTCGCAACTTTCGGGTTCAGAACCCCAGTTCGCGAAAGCACACCGGTTTAAAAAAAGCGGTTTGGGTTTACGTGTGGTGATCAAGGCTCTGATACCACTGTTGGGTTACGACAGTGGCATTCGGGTAACGGTAATAGCAAATTTTTTTTTTGTGAAAATAATTATCTAGAATAAATAATTATTTAATCAATTACCGAAGTAATTTAAATCAGATAATTAAATTAACAATTAATTTAATAGGCAACGGAAAACGTTCTAATTTACTAACGCGAAAAACCAGATAATTAGCGTAAGCCAAAACAACATGATTCGACAATCACCATAACGCGCAAACACCAAAAACACGTTTATATAAAAACGCGACATATCATAAAATAAAACGATTAAATCTAAACTAATAACAAGTTTAGATATACCTGAGCGGTGATTCAAACAGACGTTCGAGACACCGGAAGTCAACAGGTGACGCTAGGGTTTCGCAGGACGATTTGACGGGCAAATCGAAACGACCTCGCAGATACGGAATTCCCTCGGTGACATGGCACCGATATCCCGTACGTCGGATAGGCGCGAAATTAGGGTTTCGCGGACGACGGCGGAACACGCGGGTGACGCGGTTCGCAACTATGGTTTGTAGGCGGTGGAACGGCGACGGCGAGGAGTGGCAGCGGCCGGCTCGGGCGGCGGCTGCGTGCGTCGGTGACGGCGGCGGCGGTGCGGCGGTTGGTTGCGGCTGGGCTGCAGGCGGTGGCGGCTCGGTTCTCCGGGCTGCTGCTGCAGCGGCTTGGTCGCGCCCTGCTGCGGTGGCTCGGTGGCGGGCGGCTGCTGCTGCGCGGCTGCGGCGGCTCGGGCGGAACGAAGGGGCAGCGGTGGCGATATAGGATTAGGGTTCTCATGATCGAATCGTCGGAGAACAAGGGAGGCGACGACGGCGGGGTGGTTGTCGGCGTCGGATTTGTGAGAGGGAGGAGAAGGGGGGCCGAAATTCTCACTTGGAGGATTAGGGTTTCGCCTCTCTTAATCAGTTATATTTATAACTGATTAAGTTTTCGATTAGTCCCTCGATTTTATTTAATCCTTAATCGAACCACTCAATTTGTGAGATTAACATTTAATCCCTTAAATTGTTGTCGCTTGCCGAGACTTAACGAATATTAGTCAAATACTAATTCGTCAATCGTCGTTTAAGACGTAAATGATATTTAACGTCTTTTGTCGCTTAATTAATCTTAATGATTAATGATAATTAACTAATTAATTATTTATCTATTAAACCATTTAATAAACAAATAATTAATTCTTCTGCGAATTTGCCGGTTATAAAAGTAAGCGGACTTTAAAACCCGTTGCCTCCGGTGTAACTCTTACGGGTCTTGACCGGGTCGGGTACTTGATTTAGTCGGGTCTGGACACCTAAATCCAACAATATCTACACGCACTACCCTACTCACGAGTTCAAGTAAAGTTGGGCTGTACTTGCTCTCTCTACTGAAGCTTCAACCGATTATCAAAACTGCTTTCTCTGCCTTACGTGCTCCTGCATCTGTTTGGCATCAGCGTTTGGGACACCCACATCATCGAGTCTTACAATATATGTTATCTCGTTATTCGCTTCCTGTTTCTACTAAGAGTTTTGAGTCAGTTTGTTGTTCTTGTCAAATGGGGAAGTCTACAAAACCCCCACTGCAAAATTCATCTTTTCGAAGTAATAATATTCTTGATTTTATCTATTTTGATGTTTGGGGTCCAGCAACTACTTTATCGTTTGATGGTGATAACTATTTCCTATTGTGTGTTGATCATCACTCTAAATACATGTGGATTTTTCTTTTAAAATAGAAATATGATGTCTATAATGTGTTCAAACAATTTGTTTCAATGGTTGAACGCCAATTCAACACTAAACTCAACAGTGTTCAAACCGATTGTGGTGGAGAGTTTCGTAATCTCTCCACTTTCTTCAACTCTTTAGGAATCATCTATCGTTAATCGTGCCCCCCACATGAGCGAGCAAAATGGACCCGTTGAACGACGTCACCAACATGTCATCGAAACAGGATTATCCCTCTTAGCTCAGTCTCATGTCCCATCCCGTTTTTGGCATTTTGCATTTGACACATTAGTTTATCTCGTCAGTCGCATGCCATCCAGACTTTATTCTCTCACATCTTCTTTTGAAATACTACACAAACGTTCTCCAGATATTTCTTTTCTTCGTGTCTTTGGATGTCAATGCTTTCCGTCTCTTCGACCGTATTATCCACACAAAATGGATTTCCATTCAACACCTTGTACGTTTCTTGGGTACAACCCCACTCATCATGGATACCGTTGTATTGATCTTTCCACCGATCGTATTTACATTGCTCGTCATGTTCATTTTAATAAAATCGTGTTTCTATTTGCACCCAAACCGGTTGATAGAACCTCTGAATCATCTCCATCTGAACCATATTACTGCTCTACTCACTCCTCCTTCATACCATTTTCTGAGTCCCCTTCCCCAACCGAAACCATCCCCACCTCTCCTATCTCACCCACCCCATCCTCCTCACCTATTGCTCAACCAACCCACACGGACCCTTTATCACAAACCATCGCACCTCCAACTCCATCCACTGTTCCCACCACCCCCCTAATTCCAATCCACCACCTCCCAGAACTCGTCCGTCCCACCTAAGGAAACATCCTAAACCTACTCAACGTTATGATCCTTCCGCATTCGTCTCCACCACCAACGCGAAATCAATCGATCCTCCTCTCGGACCTCCATCCTTCGAACCCACATCCTTTAGCGTGGCCAATAAAATGGCGTAGTGCCATGACTGACGATTACAATGCTTTGATAAGTAATGATACATGGTCTCTTGTTCCCCCAGTTCATAGGGATAATGTGGTTGATTGCAGGTGGATTTACAGAATAAAGAGGGACAAAAATGGTACACCATCTCGTTACAAGGCACGGTTAGTTGCCAAAGGGTTTACTCAGACTCATGGCATTGATTTTAGGGAAACTTTCAGCCCGGTAGCTAAAGCTGCTACAATTCGGGTCATTTTTTCCATGGCAGTTTGTAGGTCCGAAAACAACAACCGTTCACGATATTTTATCAATCACGAGTGCGGAATCCAAGTGATTGATTGATTCAAGATAAGGGATGAAGAGAACACAAGAATACGATGATTAAAACAATAAATACTTGAACTTTGCACACAAGATGAACTTGTCGGGTACAAAACTTGTAATCGTAAATTCCTCTCTCTCGGGTTTACGATCGTGAACACCAGTGCTCCTCTAGAAATCGTAAACTCGCCTCCTACAATGGAGAACCACATGGGGTTTATATAGGATCCCTAATGGGTTTACTATTGGGCCCCTTGTGGATCATAAACCCAATAGTAAACCCAAACCCAATCATAAACTAGCCTAAATACAATAGCAAACTAGCCTATGATTCTAATGAAACCCTCTAAGCCCGGCCCAACTTATTTAATATTACAAGCCTCATAATCTAGCCTCTACAATCTTCCCCTAGGCTTGTGATATTAAATGTCTTCGATCTTTGAACTTCTTCTTCTTGACTGGCTGGCATAGATGCTGATGAAGATTCTTTCCGCAGAAATCTTCAATGGGTTTCATGACGGGCACTTGGGACTTCCTCTTGATCAACATCAGCTTGAACTTCTTAAAATGAACAAGCAATGAAATGGAGGACTCTCATTGACTTGCTTCTTGAAAGAACTGGTTCTTGCTGAATCTTAGGTAACTGTCTTGAATCTCCAAAAATTAGAGGTAAAATCTTGAAAACCTCTAACTATGAAGAACTTGATTGTTGATCTTGGATCTTCAGCTTCCCCTAAACACATGAACATCTTCTTTGAAGCTCTTTTGAAGCTTTTGGAAACTTGTAAAGACACCAACAACTTCCCCTGAACAGTTGCTTTTCAGATGGAAGTCTTATCCGGCTGGTTCTTTAACTTTGAGCAGCAGCAGCATCTTTCTATCATCAACCTGTCTGACACACATTTGAAAAAATATACTCCACCAGACATTTGATGACTGGTCTTTGGGTTAGAGGGTAATTATCATCTGCTCGATTGATTCAAATTAACATAATTTTAACCAAAAACCCTAATATAGATTACGGGTTTTCTATAAAACTTCCCCTGAACCCAAAGACCTCTAAAGACTTCCCTTTAGCTGATAACTTTCCCTAAGCTAAGGACTTCCCCTGAGATAATACATATTATCTTCGAGTTCCCTTCAGATACTATGTATTATGGAAGTCTTTTCGGATAATACTTATTATCCCATACTCCTTCCCCTAAAAATTTGGCAAGATCTGTCGGGGGCATATTGTCATGCATTAAAACCCATGAAAAACACATTTTGACTTCTCAAATCAACCTGGCCAAGACGAAAACACACCAAAAAAAAAAAACTTAACGACTCACACATGAAAGATATAAACTAAACAACTACTTACCAAACCAAACATGAGAAAGTTTACAAGGGATCAAACCGTATGAATCTGACTGAGGAACCCTTTCAGCTTCAGTTACTCAACTAGTCCAGGTGATTTCCGGTATGTTTGTCCGCTTTAAACTCAAACCTGTTTAATCCCAACCGAATGCGTCATGTTTAATATAGTACAATATTACCATCATGTTTAATTGTCCCCATACCCAAGCGTACACAGCAAAACCTACCCAACCTCAGAGTTTATTGAGGATTCACAAACCCCCAGCTTGAGGAACCATGCAACACCGTTATGACTACCACTTATTTCATTAACCATCAGTTGGTGATCAGGTCGGCCGCTAAGCACGCAAAGAAGACCAACTGAGTGATTATTTATTCTCTTTTCTTTTTCATTTCTTTTTCCATTTTTTTTATTTTTTTTCTCATTTCTTTTTCTCATGTGGTGTAGTCATAACAGCAGAAACATGGCGTGTGAGAGAGTGAATACTAGGTATAATTACCACTCTCAACCCGTTTTTGCTGGGACTCAGTCTTTTAAACCATGCAACCTGGGATGGGAAACTAAACATATATCCTTTAAGTTCACTGCACTTTCATTGGAGGTCATAAGTTTAGGTCGAGCCTACCGAGCATATCACCGTGGAGCTTGCCTTTCACTTCCGCCTTACGCGTGTCAGCCATCTCCAACCCGACATTCATTTTACTTCCCCTAAACTTCTCAAAAACAAGACACAAACAATTAAAAATTGAAAAGCACACTATTTTTGAGGGGTCAACTTTTTCTTCATCTTTACATTTCTTCCCCTTGCTTTTTGATTTTTAATGTCACAATCTTGTGAACATCATTTTTCAGTTTTTTTTTTAAATAAAACACACAAACACACTTAAAAGAACAAAACACAAAATTTTGCAGACATCTGGCCAAGCTAACTTTCAAAGTAAAATTGGGTTTCATGACATGCACACTTCATTGCATTTGAAGTCAAACACATAATCAATCAACAGCTTAATTGAAACTTTAATGAAATAGGTTTGACTCAAAAGACCCTTTGCTGCCTCATCATTCAAACAACCAAGTTAAGAAAAGTACCTTTCATGCTAATTTTGACCTTTTACCTCTCAATGAGACATACCTTCCATTTATAGATTACTTGACATGTCATGAAGATACGTCTCCTAAACTGTGCCTGGAACAATCACTTATCAACAAACAAATTAGTAATTAAAAACGTTAGTGATAATCCTCCATGATCGTTCCTGCACATAGTGAGAGATTAGTTAGCCATTGGTACCCAGGCCATTGTTTTTCTGGGTTCACCCGAGGAATCAATAAAGGATACTTCTTGTAAGAACATCCCCTTTGAAAAATCAAGAAGTTGGGATGGACCTGCCTTGATCTTTGGTTTCCAAATTCCAGGTGATTTAATATTTGTTTTAGTCACCTTTGGAGTTGTGACCTTAGGTATTTCAACCTTCTTCGTTTTAGATTCACTTTTCAAAACAGTTTTTGTTTTAGTCACCTTTTGAGTTGTGACTTTAGGTATTTCAACTTTCTGCATTTTAGAATCATTTTTGAAAACAGTTCTAGTTACCTTGGGTTTTTCAAGCTTTGGTTGTTTTGAAACTGGTTTCTTCACCTGTTTTTGAAAATTTTTGTAACTTGGAAGACTGTTGTTTATAGATTTTCTTTCAGTTTTGGCAGCACCCCAATGTTGATCAGAGGGTTTAACCTTAGGAGCAACAATCTTCCTTGCCTTAGGTGTTTGCACCATCATTGGCTTAGACTTTACAGACTCCTGAGATGAAACCCTTTTACTTTTCGGAAAATAAGGTTCATAGGGGCGATAAAGACAGTTTCTAGCAATATGACCAGCGATGCCACAATTAAAGAAAGTCTGCTTCTTTAGATAGAAGTCAGACGTGTACCCATTTGTCTTTGGTGGCTGATATGGAGCTGGTTTGCCTTGTGTATGCTTCTTTGGTTTGACTGCAGCTTCAGATTTGACTTTCTGCTGGTTTGTCGAAGCCTGTGTCGAACCCGTCTTTACTGTCTTTATGCTTCCTTGATTCTTTGACATTGAAGCACCATTCTTGCAATTACAACGGCAACTGCATGATCCAACTGAAGAAATGGGTGACACAGCTACTCCCTTTAGTTTTTCATTCTTCACTTCAGCTTTTGGTTTCATACTTGGATGCTTGATGGTGATCTTTGGCCTCTCAACAATAGGTTCACTTATCACTCCATCAGTTATTCCCTTGAACTTGGAGGGGAAGGATGGTAATTCATATCCTACATCTGGTTCTTGGTCAAACATTGATCCAGATGTCATAAAGATCTTCCCCTCAGGCCGTGTCGTCAAGATCACCTTTTCCCTTTTGACTTCGTCAATTACTTTGAAGAATGGGGTTTCAATTTTAGGGTATGGTTTCAACTCTATCCCAGCATCATCAGACTTAGAGTTATGACACCTGTCATATTTCTGACACTTAGCATCATTGTCTGATATATCCTTTACTCTCCCTTCACCATAAGTCATGTTTGCTTCATTATCAATTTCTTCTTGAGTCAATGGTGTAGTTCCAACCAAGACACTATCAATAGGTGGAGCAGCTTCTTTATAATCAGACTTGGTTCGTTCAACTTGTTCCTCACTAAGAAGTATTCCTATAATGTCTCTGGGAACTGGTGGAGGAATAATGCTGTTCATTGCCAAAGATTTATCAGTTTTCTCTGACCCAAACCCAGATGTGTCTTTCCCAACTTGACCAGTCACAACAGCATGTGACAATTCCTTTCCAGCATCGAGCATTCGCTTATTTCTTTCCTGATTGCAATCATACTTGACCTGCAGCTCATCAAACTTTTGTTGCAGTTCAGTTAATTTCTGTGTAAGCTCAGATATCTCAATCCTAGCCCTATCATATAAGATAGTCTTCTCCGTTGCTAGCTTCTGATATTTCTCAATGTCTCGTTTCTGAGCTTTTACCTTCTCCTCATTCTTTTGCCATCTACCCTTGAATGAACTCCTCTCGCATTTTATCTCAAATAATTCTATCTGATAATTTTTACAAATTTGCCTAAGTCCAGGAATTATACGAGCACAAGTAGGATTGGGGCATATCTCAGTTTTGTCAACTTCATCTGCGAAATCATCCTTGTTCTCAACCAAATTATTTTCTTCAACCACTGAACTCATTTTCTTTCTTTAGATATGCAGCTTCTGAAAATTTAGAAAAATAATCAGCAAAAACGGTAAAATCGGCAAAATCACTATTCAAAGAATAGTGTCAGAAACTTAAAACTAAAAAACGGAGGCCTTTGGAGTGGAATTTGGGGGTCCAAACGAGCTCCCCTGGACGTAAGTCTAGGGTAATTCTGGGGCTCGGTGTCACGAACGTCGTGTTCAAATTTGAGCTTCTAACTCCAAACGAGTCAAAAGTTACGTCCGTTTCCGTGAAAGTGTGAAAAAAATGACTTTTTGCCGCAAACCCTGTTTCCGATCGTAAACCCTGTTTACGATCGTAATCACCCGTTTACGATATTTGACAGCCTGGCAATCGTAAACACCACCGGGTCGTAAACACTTGATCGTAAACGACGATTCCGATAAAATCAAGTCGTAAACGCCTGATTTCGATTCAACTGAATCGTAAACACCCAAGGCTCCAAGCTTTAAATCGTAAACACGAAAATCTCAGTCGTAAACACCCAAAAATTGGATCTTGAAGTCGTAAACACCAAAAACGATGAAGAACACCAAGAACACTGAGTCGTAAACACTCAAAACTGCCCAGAAACTGATCGTAAACTCATGAACAGCAGCAGATCTGATCGTAAACACCTCCAGCAGCTTCAAATCTTCAAAAACTCGAACTTTTTCCAGAAAATGCTTGAATCCAAAATCGCGAGAACCTCGAAACACTTGTTTCTTTGCTCTGATACCAATTGTAGGTCCGAAAACAACAACCGTTCACGATATTCTATCAATCACGAGTGCGGAATCCAAGTGATTGATTGATTCAAGATAAGGGATGAAGAGAACACAAGAATACGATGATTAAAACAATAAATACTTGAACTTTGCACACAAGATGAACATGTCGGGTACAAAACTTGTAATCGTAAGCTCCTCTCTCTCGGGTTTACGATCGTGAACACCAGTGCTCCTCTAGAAATCGTAAACTCGCCTCCTACAATGGAGGACCACATGGGGTTTATATAGGATCCCTAATGGGTTTACTATTGGGCCCCTTGTGGATCATAAACGCAATAGTAAACCCAAACCCAATCATAAACTAGCCTAAATACAATAGCAAACTAGCCTATGATTCTAATGAAACCCTCTAAGCCCGGCCCAACTTATTTAATATTACAAGCCTCATAATCTAGCCTCTACACAGTTATAAGCTGGTATCTTCGGCAGTTGGACGTTCAAAATGCATTTTTACATGGCCAGCTTGAAGAAACAGTTTATCTGAAGCAACGACAGGGTTTCGAAGACACCACAAGACCCGACTTTGTTTTCACCCACATTCACCATTTTCAGAGTACTATCATATGGAATAGAGTAATCCAACATTCATGGTGTTGAGAATTAGGCTTAAACCCTGGATCTTGACGTGGGTCGAGTTTTCAAGTTTTTGAAACATACGGATTTTACAATTTACATATCATCTAAATTTCTTTTCTTTATGTTGACAATGATAACTTAAAGCAAAAACATGCCACCAAGACGTTGAAACGCTAGAAACACTCCTCCACCCATGAGCACCGCTGAGATCGAGGAACTAATCGCACATCGTGTTGCCGAAACCGTCGCTGCTGCTGAAACTCAACAAAACAATGACAACGGACCGCACGATAAGAATGAGTTACCCAATGTTAGAAAACATTAGAATTACATTTTTGCCAAAATTGTATTCAACGTTTTAAACTAACATTGCAAGTCCTCACGTGTGTTCATACAAAGACCTTATGAATTGTAAGCCCGCGAACTTTAAGGGTTCTGAAGGCGCCGTTGGACTCATCCGTTGGTTCGAAAAGATGGAGTCAGTCTTTCACATCAGCAACTATCCTGAGAGATACATGGTCAAGTATTCTACTTGCACTTTTACCAACATTGCCCTGACCTAGTGGAACTCTCACGCTGACGTGATGGGAACCAATCTGGCATACGAGATGACTTGGGTTTAACTCAAGAAACTGTTCCATGATGAGTATTGCCCTAGAGAGGAGTTGCAGAAGTTGGAAGCAAAATTCTGGAATTTGTCCATGAACAGTGCTGATATCGCCGGCTACACTAAGAGACTCCGCGAGCTTGCACATGTTTGCCCGACCATGGTCACACCACTCTACAAGAAGATTGAACGATACATATGGGGACTTGCCCCACACATCCAGGGGAATGTTCTCTCTTCAAACCCCTAGACCTTTCAGGATGCTGTGTGCCTGGCACACAATCTGGTGTACCAAGCTAATCGCCAAGGTGTGAATTTTGCTAAGAAAGCTCTCGAAGTCAAGCCCACGGGTACCAGTGCCACTCCCTCATCGAGCCAGAAACCTAACAACAAAAGGAAGCGGTCATTTTGGAAAAATAGGAGTGAGAAGAAACTTGAAAAATCCCCTGTCAAGGAACCGGAACCAGTGAAGGTTTATGCTGCTACCGCTCCAGCTCAAGCTCAAAAGAATGATGGTTATACGGGGAATGCACCTTTGTGCAACAAATGCAACCTCCACCACACTCTAGATTGTGGAAATGTCTACTGTGGCCACTGCAAGGCCAAAGGACACATTGTGCGAGATTGTCCAAACTACACGTGTTTCGGTTGCGGTACCGCTGGCCATTTTTAGAAGGATTGCCCGAAGACAAAGGATTAGAATGCAAACCAGGATAGAGGAATAGCCTTTGTGATCAATGCTGGAGAAGCCCGTTGTGACCCCAACACTGTGACATGTACGTTTCTACTTAATAACCATTTTGCATCCATTTTATTTGATACTGGTGCTGATAGAAGCTTTGTATCTACTGATTTTAGCCAAGTATTTGAAATCGCCCTTATTCCTCTAGACGCCAAGTTTACAGTAGAATTAGCAAATGGAAAAATAATAGAAGCTGGTGTAATCTACCAAAATTGCTCACTTGAACTCGCCGGTCATATATTCAGGATCGATTTAATGCCCGTTGAGTTAGGAAGTTTTGATATGGTTATTGGAATGGATTGGTTAGCGACGCACCATGCAGAAGTTGTCTGTCACGAGAAGATGGTCAGAGTGCCATTTGCAAAACGACAACACTCTTAACATACAAGGCGATAAGGGTGGACTAGAGTGGAGTCCGGCTAAACCTCATATCTTGTATGAAGGAACGGAAATTTCTTCGAAAAGGATGTCATGCTATTTTAGCTCATGTCATAGAAAAGAAGCCCGTAGAGAAGTGTGTTGAAGATGTTCCTATTGTCCGTGAATATCCAGAGGTCTACCCCCAGCTCGACAAGTAGAGTTTCGTATTGATTTGACACTTGTAGCCGCCCCTGTCGCCAAATCACCATATCCACTTACACCATCTGAGATGCAAGAGTTAGCTAGTCAACTACAAGAGTTGCTGGATAAAGGCTTTATTCGTCCAAGCCATTCTCCATGGGGTGCTCCCGTGTTGTTTGTAAAGAAGAAGGATGGAACACTACGAATGTGTATCGACTACAGAGAATTAAACAAGTTAACGGTAAAGAACCGTTACCCGCTTCCAAGGATTGACGACTTATGTGACCAACTCCAATGGTCGAGTTATTACTCAAAGATTGATCTGAGATCAGGATACCACCAACTTCTAGTCAGAGAAGAAGACGTTCCAAAGACAACGTTTAGAACACGCTATGGTCACTACGAGTTCTTCATTATGCCGTTTGAGTTAACTAACGAGCCAACAGTATTCATGGATCTGATGAACCGAATATGCAAACCCTACTTGGATAAATTTGTTATCGTGTTCATCGACGATATTCTTATCTACTCACGTAGCAAAGAAGAACACGAGCAACATTTGAGACTCGTCTTGGAATTACTAAAGAAGGAAATACTGTACGCGAAGTTTTCTAAATGTGACTTTTGGCTTCGTGAGGTACACTTTTTGGGACATGTAATCAACGACAGAGGAATTCACGTGGATCCCACAAAAATTGAAGAAATAAAGGATTGGAGTACTCCCACAACCCGAACCGAGATTCGTCAGTTCTTAGGTCTCGCTGGCTACTACCATCGATTTATTGAGAACTTCTTAAACATAGCTTAGTCTCTGACTGCATTGACTCAGAAGGATAAGAAGTTTATTTGGGGTGACAAGACTGAGGCAGCCTTCCAGTTGTTGAAGCAGAAACTTGGTAACGCCCCAATCCTCTCCTTACCTGACGGAACTGAAGACTTTGTGGTATACTACGATGCTTCGTATCAAGGCTTAGGATGTGTACTAATGCAGCGAAAGAAAGTTATTGCATACACCTCTAGACAACTAACAGTTCATGAGAAGAATTATACAACCCACGACTTGGAGCTAGGAGCCGTTGTCTTTGCTCATCAAATATGGAGACACTACCTCTACGGAACACATTGCACCATATTCACTGATCATAAGAGTCTCCAACACATGTTTGATCTGAAGGAACTAAATATGAGGCAACGTCGTTGGGTTGAACTGTTACAATGATTACGATTGTGAGATTCATTATCATCCTGGCAAGGCTAACGTCGTAGCCGATGCCTTAAGCAGAAAGGAGTGCGTAAGCCACTTCGAGTTCAAGCATTGAGTATGACCATTCACTCAAATCTCACCTCACAAATCCGTGATGCTCAAATCTAAGCTCTCAAGCCTGAGAATTTAAAAGAAGAGAGCTTACGTGGCATGGAAATGCAACTAGAAGAAAATCCTGATGGAACCAGGACATTCTGTAAAAGCGAGATACGATCTTACTACTGCATGCTTTGATCAATCTAGTGAAAACGAGAAGTAAATAAGAGAATTCTTATTGAATCACTTGAAGATTACAAAGACTCTCTCTGGTTTCTATCTCTAACTCACACACAAAAAAAGTGTAGAAATGACAGAACTATTTAGCTCACAACTAACATGAGCTATTTATAGTTAGTGACAATCTGGCATGTGTACCAATTGGTACGGGCGTACCAATTGGTATGGCGCACCAGCTGGTACGGCACCACTGATATTTCCACTACAACTCACAGACTCGCTCTAATCTAGATACAATACATGAGACACATTGTAGCATAGAAATATGCTCTAAAAAACTCCCCCTTAATGTGTGGTGTATCTATTCTCTAACTAAACTTCAGTCTTCAATCTTCAACATTGCTGCATCCGATCTTTGACTTGAAATCTTGTCAGAAATAGAGATTGCATGACTGGATCACTCTTGAGTCATCTTTGATCTTCAAGATCCACTTGTAAACGATACTTCAAACTCTCCCTTTCACCATGCTTGAGTCTTGACACACATAACCTGCAATTTCAGAAGACAGAAACGTGGTTTCCTTTTTCCTTTGAAAATTAATTTAATCTTGGTGCAAAACTTCTCTTTGAGAATCCAAGACATATTTTTGAAATTTTGATTTCTTATCACATGTCGATCGGTCGAAAACAATAAAAAACAAAATCTTTTTGGCTTTTTGAAACTTTATATCAAAACACACCTAGAATCTTTTTGATTTTTTTAAGTTTATGCTAAAACACACCTAAAATCTTTTTGTAATTTTCGAGATATGAAATATAAATGCAATACAGAATCAGACACTATTTTTGTCTTTTACGAGAAAGATCACAACTTGGGATCATATTGAACATAACATGCTGAACTACACTTCAATTTGAATTACTTCAGCACACAAGTCATGTCGATTACAAGTATAATTTGTCTATCTTAAACTCAGGCACAATCATACTCATAACATCTGGATATGTTATTGTATTGATTAGATTGCTTTGACCAGTGTACCCCACACTATCAGACATTCTCAGATATGAATCTGCTTATCACACTTTGTGATTTCATTTGTGATTTAACACATGATGATTGTATTCATGATATTGTCAACTACATTCCATGCAAAAAAAATAAGAATGTTAAATCGTCTACCTTAAGGTCAATCTTTCGATACGCACATAAGGCATCGGGTTTAACAAAATAAGAAAATAAAACAAGTTGAGATTGTATAACCCAACAACAATCAGGTTGGTACTCCCGTACACGCAAAGAAAGTCCGATGAGTTATACGAAACACCAAAGAAAATAAAGCAGAACATCAAACAAACAACAATCAGGTCGATCTTTCGATACACAAAGAAAGTCCGATCGTTTGACAAAATAAAGAAAATCAAATAAGTATAAATCTTTGCAAAATGAACACATGTATACACAATGACTTTTCATTTTCTTTTTCACACATCTTTTCAATATCTTGAGATACGCTTCAAGATGTTGTCCACTTGGTCAAGCATTAGAATTTAATGAATAACACATTTGAATACTTTCTGATTTAGTGCCGAGCCTACCAAGCACATCGAACAATGATCTTATGGGTTTTTCATCTAATTTATCCATGAGTCAGACATGTTAGCCAATGTACCATCATTTCCCAATTATGTCGGATACAATTTCTCATTTTCCAATGTTTTTGTATTTTTCTGTTTTTTAATGTTTTTGTATTTTTCTCTTTTTCTCCCCCTTAAAATGAAAACTCTATTTTTGGATTTTCATTTTAACAAAAACACAAAGACACTATTTTTGGCATTTTCAATTTTCTCCCCCTAAACTATAAACACAAAGCATTAAGAAAGAAAATTGACCTTTCGACATGGATACCTTTTCGATTTAGATTTCAGAAAAAATTTAGTTTTTGAATATTGATGTCACATGTAATTTAACTTAAATCAGCAGAATACTCCTCCATCAACAACTTTTCAATCACCGATAGGTCTTCTAGAAGTACCTGCACACTGGTCAAACACGTCAGTTTATAAATGACCCGAAGCGAATCACTTCTGGTCGACCAGTGTTCTGATTTCCTTTTGAAACCACTTTAGGTTTCCAAATTTGTTGTTTTGGCAAATCAATATCTGATGAACCCGTCATAGTAGATTGTGACGAACAACCGACAGATGAATCATTTTGAAATTTAGGTAAAAACCTTCTTTGATGGTTAAAATATGTCTGTTGAAATTCATCAAATACTCTGCCATATTCATCAATAAATCTGTATTTGGCAGATTTACCAACATAAGGAACTTGTCTTTTCCTTGAACTAGAAGCAGCAATGACATGACAATCTTGTGCCATATGCCCTTTTTGTCAGTAACTGTAACATAAACGATTGTTTACATTTTTCCTCTTTGGTCTCTGCAAAGCTTCACAACATATAGCATCTCCAAAATGATCATAAAAATTATCGAATACTTGAAAACGATGATCATTAACCCATTTTGATGTCGGGCTTTTTGGAGCAGAATTTGATCCTCCAGAAGAATATGTAGCAACTTGTGGCTTCTTGCTCTTCAGATCAACATTCTTGACAAAAACTTCGGCAATTTTCTGAGCATCCACACAATGGAGTGGGAATTCTTTATCAGAAAATATTTGTTCCGAACCCTTGAGTTTGTAAAACCTCTCTGGTTGAACCTTGTCAGCTTTAAAAACATCTTTCTTTACTTGCTTCAACTTGACTCGCTTCAAATTTTGTTGTTTTGAACCATGAGACCCATCAACTTTAACATTCTTGGTCTTGAAACCCAACCCAACATGTTTACCAGCTATCTTCTTTTCAGAACCAGATGATTTATGTCCGTTCCTAGCAAGACGAGAAAACTCAGCTTTCACTGCTTTAACATTCTTTTGTTCATAGAAAATGCTTTCATCAATAGCAGTCTTCTTAGTTGAACTTGCTGATTTCTCTTCTTCAGTAGCTGGAAGATCAGACATATCTTTTTCAACTTTCTGTTCTTTCTGTGACTTTACAACCTTCTCCTCATCAGATTTCTTATCAACAAGTTCAGAGTAATCACCAGTTTCTGCCTTTTCCTGCACCTCATGAACACCTTCTTTAAGAGTACCCGGTGGTGAAACTGTTTTGGTAAACATTTTCTCAAAATTTTCATCTTTGGCCAAGAAACTTGTAAAAGATGTAGAATTTGTGACATTGTTTAGCAAACGGTTTGCATCGATCACTTGAATTTATAGATTAGAAATTTTCTGTTGAGCTTCAGCCAAGTCTTTTTCGGTTGCAATTAATTTCTTTTCCTCTTTGCGAGTTTCATATTTCTGCAATCTCAAATTATCAAGTTCTGCAAACAACCCTTTCTTCAATTTATCTTCATTTCTTTTCAGTATATCCAAATTTGCATTCTGCAATTTGTTCACCCTCATTAGCTCTCTTTTCTCATCTAGTAGCTTTTCCATATCTATCTGATATATCTCAATTTTGGCAGCGGAGTCATCAGAAGTCTTGGTGAGCATATCAAGCTTAATCTTGGAGTTTTCAAATAAATCATTGAAATCTTGTTCAACATCCTTCGCTTCTGCCTTCCATTTTTCAACTTCCTTGGCTAATTCCACATTTGCTTCAGATAATTTTGTAAATTTCTATTCAAACTCCTTTTCAAGACCTTGAAATTTCAACTCTTTTTCAACTACCTCTTCTTGAAAATCTGAAAACTTTTCTTTCTGAACGACTTACTCTTGGATTATACCTTCCAATCTTTTCTTTTCATCACTCAAATCTTCAATCTTCTTCTCATAATCAGCAACCAATAACTCATTGTCCTTTACCACACTCTGAATCCTTTGGTCTTTTTGTGAACAAAATTCACAAATTGATTGATAACCACTAGTTTCAGAACTACTGGTTTCAGATTCAGAGTCAGTTATGTCTACTTCGTCATCACTTTGTACGATTTGAGCAACAAACATAGAATTAACCAAAAATGCATACTCATCAGGAAAATCGACAGCCCAATCATAACCTTCATTCGATGTTAGTGATTTTTACTTAGAAGTAATAACTGTTAAAGCAATTGGAGGATTAGAAGTTCGTCCCCAATCATATTGCTTATCGACTTGAGATACCAAAGCTGTTGGAGACTTTGATGAAGAAGCATTTGATTTTGAACATTCACGAGCAAAATGTCCAAAATTAGAATATTTGAAACATTTTGCCTTTGATTTATCTATTCCAACCTTGCCATCCGGATTTAAACTTTGGAATCCGGTCTTCTTCTTGAATCTTTTAACTCTTTGGGCTAACATTACAAGTTGCCAATTAATATCCGTTTGTTCAAGATTATCCGGATCGATCTAATCAAAATCTTCTTCAATCAAATTAGAAGTTGTCAACCCACCATTCAGCAATCCATAATATGAAGATAATAGAGCAGAAATTAATGCCAAATGTTCATCAGGTGTTTTTGCAGAAAATGAAGTCTGACTTGAATGATTAGGAATAGTGAAGTTACACCCTCTTGAAGAGCTTTCTGAATTTCCCGATCCATGACTAGCAACAAAAGTTGTCGGAGGAGGATTTGATGAATCAAAACCAAAAGATTTAGATTTAGCATTGATGCTTGCAGAATTCTGACCATGATACAATTCAGGATTTTGCAATTGAGTAGTCGATTTGCGTGAATTCATCATTTCTATCTCTCGAGCATGAAGCTTTCCTGTCAAATCATGAAATGATAATGTGGAATACTCTTTGTCATGAGTAAGCAACAACACAAAATTCTCCCACTTTTCTGGTAATGCTTCTAGCAACTTCTCTTTTAGTTCTTCCTCAGTCTTTTCAATATTAACCACTTTCATCTCACTAATCAGATGTGAAAACCCTGAAACAAGGGCTAAAATATTTTCTTTTTCATAATTTTGAAAATTTTCAAATTCTTTGTTCAATACTTTCCATCTACTCTTCTTATATTGATCATTTCCCTCGCATCGAGCAGATAATGCATCCAACAACTGTTTTGATTTCTTACAGGTGCTGAATTGATGTAGTAGTTCGGTGGGTAAAGCCATGGTAAGATAACCATAAACTTTCTTTTCAAGCTCATAACTTTTTCTTTCATTAGCATCAAAATCTTGAAGTTACTTATATTCACCGTCATCGGTTGGACGTGTATACAACTTTCGAATCGGAATCCATTAATCGATATCATTTGTGCTGATGTACGTAGAGAACCGTTTCTTACAAGTTTGATAATCTTCCAGCTTTAACAGCTTTGGAACTTTCAGACTTGTTCCTATTTCATTATCAAAATTGAGCATAGCTTGTACCATGCTTTGCATAGCCGCAAACGCTTGAAAATCCAACATATTTTCCGAAATTTGATACTTCAAAAACTTCAAACTCAAAAACGAAGGTCTTCCAAGCGGATTTCGGGTACCAAACTGGAGGGTACTAGCCGTTAGGCGAGTAAAAGTATAGATCTCGTCGAGACGGTCATTTTGGCTGGTATTGGGGTTCCGTAACTCTTAACGGTTCTCAATTTACGTCAGTTTTAGTGAACACCACTTTTCTGCCATCGTACCAAAACTAGTCTCAGTGTACTAAAATCACGACTACCATACCAAAGAGGTCAACGTACCACCAACGTACCAAAACTCCGATGTACCAAAATCCGGACCAGAAATCTCAGCGTACCAGATCAAGCAGCGTACCAATTTGGTACGGCGTAACTACCAGCGTACCCGTGAGTAACCGTCGTGTACCAACTTTGAAGATTGCCTTGCGTACCAACCACCAACGTACTAGAAATCTATGAAGATTGCCTAGCATACCACTAAGCGTACCAACGGATCATCCGGCGTACCAGCAGCGTACCATGCTGAAATCGACTAATTTTTGCGAATTTTGACAATTTGAACTGGAATTTGAAAAAGTGAGGTGTGAAAACACCCTAGGAACGTTTAGAAATCATTTTGGACCTCGGAATCACTCAGAATTTGAAGAATTTGATGAAAATGAAGAAACCCAAACTTTCTCTCTCTAAAAATCCAAAAATTTGATAAAAAACACAGCAGTAGAGCAACCTGGATTGCTATGATACCACTTGTAAAAGCGAGATACGATCTTAATACTGCATGCTTTGATCAATCTAGTGAAAACGAGAAGTAAATAAGAGATTTCTTATTGAATCACTTGAAGATTACAAAGACTCTCTCTGGTTTCTCTCTCTAACTCACACATAGAAAAGGTGTAGAAATGACTGAACTATTTAGCTCACAACTAACATGAGCTATTTATAGTTAGTGACAATCTAGCATGCGTACCAACTGGTGGACCAATTGGTACGGCGTACCAGCTTGTACGACACCATTGATATTGCCACTACAACTCACAGACTCGCTCTAATCTAGATACAATACACGAGACACATTGTAGCATAGGAATGTGCTCGAACACATTCATGGACATGCTATGGGTGCCTAACTAGGAGGTATGAAGAAGCTAGTACTCGATGAAGCCCATAAATCAAGGTATTCATTCATCCAGGTGCGGATAAGATGTATCATGGTCTTAGAGGATAATTCTGGTGGCCTAACATGAAGGTAGAGGTAGCCACATACGTGGGTTAATGTTTTACATGTTCAAAGGTCAAAGCCGAGTACGTGAAGCCTTCTGGATTGTTAACTCACCGGTAATTCCGGAATGGAAATGGGAAGAAATATCTATGGATTTTTATCACCAAATTGCCTAAATCCAGGTTAGGATATGATGTTATCTGGGTGATAGTAGATCGATTGACAAAATCTGCGCATTTCTTACCAGTCCAGGAGAAGGATAACATGGATAGGAGAGCCAAACTCTATAAAGGAGACCATATCACACCACGCAGTGCCTATATCCACCATTTCTGATCGCGACAGTCGATTCACTGCCAACTTTTGGAAATCACTTTAGAAATTTTTGGGTACCCGTCTGGATATGAGCACTGCCTAGCACCCACAATCAGATGGCCAAAGCGAGAGAACTATTCAGACGCTTGAAGACATGCTGAGAGCATGTATGATTGATTTTGGATCAAATTGGGATGAACACATGCCACCTGCTGAGTTCTCTTACAACAACAGTTACCACACCAGCATTAAGGCAACCCCTTTTGAAGCACTCTATGGGAGAAAGTGCATGTCACCACTTTGTTGGACGGAAGTTGGTGACAGCCAGTTGACGGGTCCTGAGCTAATCTTCGAAACCACAGAGAAGACATTCCAAGTAAAGAATCGATTAAAAGCTGCTAGAGAGAGACAACAGAGCTATGCCGACAACCGTCGTAAGCCATTAGCATTAAAAAGGGTGATCGCGTCATGCTGAAAGTATCACCTTGGTAAGGCGTTATCAGATTCGGTAAAAGAGGAAAGCTAAACCCTCGTTACATTGGTCCTTTTGAAATCACTGAAACGAATGGACCAGTAGCATACCGACTACGCCTACCTGACGAACTGAACAACATTCATAATGTTATTCACGTTAGTAACCTTAAGAAATGTTTGTCTAATGAAACACTTGTCGTTCCGCTAGACGAAATCCAAGTTGACCAAACCCTCCATTTCATTGAAGAACTTTTCGAGATACTTGACCGAGAAGTCAAAAGACTTAAATAGAGCGGCATCCCAATCGTTAAAGTGTGATGAAACTCACAATGAGGCCCAGAGTACACTTGGGAACGTGAGGA
>JBCNJP010003986.1:0-41533 GCA_039602395.1 Deinandra increscens subsp. villosa
TTCGTGTTGGTTGATCGTTTTTTCTTGTTTTTTCACTTCGTCTCATTCTGAGGGGGAGTTTGTTTTTGCAAAAATACAAAAATAGTGTGTTGTTTTTCAAGAAGTAAAAAATGAAAATCTATAAATAGAGTTGTCATTTTTAGGGGGAGAAATTTGAAAAAGACAAAAACATGAAAAATACAAAAAGCCAAAAACATTAAAAAATGAGAAATTGTATCCGACATGTTTGGGAAATGATGGTACATTGGCTGACATTGTCTGACTCATGGATAAAGTAGATGAAAAAGCCATAAGACCATCTGATCGATGTGCAAGGTAGGCTCAGCAAATCAGAATATATACAAATGTGATATACACTAAATCTGATGCTTGATCTAGTGGACAACATCTTGATGCATATCTCATGATATATCAAGAAAAAGAGATATGTGAAAAATAAAATGAGAAGTCACTGTGTATACGTGTGTTCATTTTGCAAAGATTTAAACTTGTTTGATTTTCTTTATTTTGTCAAACGATCGGACTTTCTCTGCGTGTCGAAAGACCGACCTGATCGTTGTTCGTTTGACGTTCTGCTTTATTTTCTTTGGTGTTTCGTATAACTCATCGGACTTTCTTTGCGTGTACGGGAGTACCGACCTGATTGTTGTTGAGTTATAGAACTTCAGCTTGTCTTATTTTCTTATTTTGTTAAATCCGAGGCCTTATCTGCGTATCGAAAGATCGACCTTAAGGTAGACGATTTAACGTTGTTATTTCTTTTTGCATGGAACACAGTTGACTATATCATGGTTACAATCATCATGTGATTAAAGTCACAAATGAAATCACAAAATGTGATAAGCAAAGCATATCTGAGTATGTCTGATAGTGTGGGGTACACTGGTCAATGCAAATTTAATCAATACCTTAACATATCCAGATGTTATGAGTATGATTCTACCGGAGTTTAAAGTTGGACAAATTATGTCTGCAATCGGCATGGCTTATGTGCTTCAATAATTGAAATGGAGATGTAGTTCAGCATGTTATGGCCGATATGATCCTAAGTTGTGATCTTTCTCACAAAAGATAAAAATAGTGTCTGATTCTGTTTTACATTTACTTTTCTTATCAGAAAATACGAAAAAGATTTTAGGTGTGTTTTGATATAAAGTTTCTAAAAGCCAAAAAGATTTTGTTTATTATTTGTTTTCGATTGATCAACACGAAATACAAAATCAAGTTTTCAAAATCAAACTATCTTGGAGTCTCGAAGAGACATTTTGCACCAAGATTATTTATGTTGGCAGATTTCTAAGTGGAAGAGAACATCACAACTTCAAGTCTTCTGAAGATTGTTGATAAAGAGATTACACACGATGCAATATCAAGTATTCAAGATTGAGCTCATCGTCAAGATCGAGGAAGAGTTTGATTGAAGATACAAGATACAAATTTGAATAGAGAAGATGATACTACACATGCCGAGGGGGAGTTTGTTGATACATGGTTCTTGATCGTCATGTGGAGTATCGAATACAAGACGGATCACAAGTTTGCTGAGGTCTGAACTCAGGCCGAACCTGGAGTTCGGACATGGCCGAACTTGGGCCAAACCAGAGGTTCGGACCAGCGGGTTTCTCTAGTATAAATATGTGAGTCTTGTATTGTATTCGCTACCCGTCTAAGCTTCCATGTCATATTTTCTGAGTGAACTCTGTGGTTATCTCTGTGGTTAATACAAGTGTTTTGTATTTACTCTTTGTGTTTCATCTCATATTACATTGATTTCATTACGACTAAGTAGAAGATCCGCACGCTCACACACTTTCATAAAGCCATCGAGTCGTGATGACCTTTTTGTCAGCAGGCCTTTCTACTAACCTCCAAACTTGAAGCCGCGAGAATTGATTCAGTTCTTCATGTATGGCTTCTACCCAACTAGGATCTGTCAAAGCCATAGTAATTGTTTTGGTCAAAAATTCCCTTAGGAATCCTGTATTCCAAGCTTAAATTGTGAGGTAGAGTGCTTAACGTTCAAACGAGTAAACAATCCAAGCTAAGATAATAACACAAGGATTTTAGCGAGGAAAACTCCAGAATCCTTCGAGTTGCCTCTAGGAATCCTGGATAAAAACCTCGGGTGCCGGCTGGAAAACCGCCACCAAGTCAATATTATTAATGACCAAGCAATTCGTTACAACGGGTTGGAGGTTTGATCGATCAGAACTATGTGATACAATGATTCGTATAAGTAAGCTAGTGTGCGAGTGTAGTCGTGTGTTCCTACTGATCGAATCCTCGATTTATATAACAAATACAATAATAACTAACTTTCCGGGATTCCCGGGATCCTATCGTCCAACTAATTCGACCGTTAGAGGCCTCTCCGTTCACTTGGTCCACGATCTTCTTCAGCTAGAGCGTAAGTTTCGGAGGTTGTTGATGACTCCGGTGATACCTGGTCAAATAGACATGTGGCAAATATGAAGGTTAGTTAAAATAATATGATCAGGATACCTGAATGTACGAGATTCCCAGATGACAATAGGGTTCCTGAGCTGTCTGAGCTTCCTGTGAGCATCCTGAAAATACACCCTCAACAATTGCCCCTTGAATTTCAACAGCTGTGGATAAGTTTGACAGCTGTTAAAATTCAAAAAGATGCATTTTTAACGGCGTGTAAACGGTAAAAGCTGTTGGGAAGTGACTGATTTCTCGGCGTCCAAGAGATGGGACGTTTCTCTTTAAATAGAGAGTAAATCTATGAGATCTTCACCATCTTCTTCGCAAAACCTCTCGAGCTTCTCCGATATTCCAGGTCAGTCCCTTTCCTTCTTTCTCGTTTTCCTTCGCGTTTTTCGGCCATGGCCAAGAAAAACACTCGATCTTCTTCGTCGTTAAGCTCTCCGGTCGCCGAGGAATTCCATGATCAGGGGTACATCATCCCCTGTGAGGAAGAAAGCTGTTCCTTCGACGATCGCGACATCCTCGAACTGAAGAACTCCGGCATTTTTCCGCCGGAGACTGTTTTCCGACCTTATAGTTCTCTCTTCAAGTCTGATTTCATCTCCACAACTTGGGTTTGTTTTATGTACTATCCTTTCTTGCTCGGAATGACATTCCCCTTTCCGGAGCTTATCACCCAATTCTTCAAGACTACCCGACTTTCCTACTCTCAAACCATGCCGATGGTCTAGAGAATCTTGTATTCCTTGGACCAGTTGAACCAAACCAGGAATCTCGACATCGGGATTCCTAAAATCTGTGAAGCTTACAAGTTAAGAACCCATGGTTGTAGCCGGTTTGTTCTTCAGGCTCGTACCTCTAACTCCCAGTTGATTCCCCGAGCTTCCCACAATGATCACGATTGGAAGAAGCGATTCTTCTTCGTCAAACGAGACTCGATTCCTGGGGGGACAGAGTTACCGTTGAAGTGGGTTGAGAAGGGTAGGAAATTGAAGTTTCCTGTTTTTCGTTGAATTTTCTGTACATTGCTAAGCTTCTTTGTTGTTTTTCTTTTTTGCAGCACCCAAGTTTGAGAATCTCATCAAGAAGCAGCCTGATTTCAAGAAGCTTGAAGCTATCTACTAGATTCCGGCCAGCGAGAGAGCTTTGATTCTTGAAGCAACAACCAGTGAAAACAGCTATTCAGCCGATCACACTCCCAGCATGTCTGGTAAGTTCTTGTAAGATTCCGACTTCTTTGTTTATTTGAACTTCCTGGATACTTATAACCTGTTTCCTTTTGCAGCTCCCAAATCCAGCGCCTCATTCTCCCTGAAGGATCTTGATAGCCTTTTGAAGGTTAAGAAGGAGCAGCTCGAGCACCCCACTGTTCCCAAACCACCTGTCAGCCGGCCAAAGGCCTCGGCTTCCAAGAAGAGGAAGGCCCCTGAGACTTCAGCAGCTCCCACCGTGTACCTGGAATCCTTTGAAGATCTTTCCCCGTCTGAGGTCAGCAACAAGATCCTCTCTATGCAGACCATGATCAAACTGGTAAGAAGCTCAAGTAATAATTACGTTAGTATCATACCTGTTACCGCTGCTGAACAGGGTTCCTATTTGTGCAGGGTATCGAGAAGCTGAGCTTCCAGGCTATGGACATGGAGAAGAAGCTCGCCGAAGCCAACGAGAAGATTCAGGCCCAAGCTGAAACTGCCAAGGGTAAGACCCTTCTCTATGAGCATAAGCTCACTGAGCAGCGTCAAGCCCTGGAAGCCAAAATGGCTGCTGATGCTGAAATTGGCCAACTCTCGGCTGCCCGGAGCGTCCTAGAATGCAAGATTCAAATGGCAGAAGAGGCTGAAGCGGCTGGCTTTCAGGTTCCAGGTTGGGATATTGCAGGCTGGAGGCTGGTCTTGGAATCGCTGGGAGGAGATGGTGATGGGGAAGGAAAAGATGGGACCGATGGTGGCTCCTCAAAGGCGATTCCGGATTCTCCGGTTGCCCCAACAAGGGCTTATGTGATCGAGCTGGGAGCAGGCAAGAAGCTGGAGGACGTGGTGAAGCCGGTGGAGGAGGAGAAGACAGTGGGCGAAGAGGACATTGCAACGGTCTGAACCCACTTTTTAGGTTTTTAGGTGGTTTTTTTTGGTGGTTCTTGTAGTTGAAACAATTTCCCTTTTCCTGTAATGATCAAGCAACAAGCAACAACAATGGGGGTCCTGGTGGAGGGATCTTGTGTTTACAAGACGAAACCAGGATTCCCAAAAACAATATTTTGACCTTCGAGCTTCTCAAGCGGAGGGATCCTGAGGTTTTCAGGACGAAACTTGAGAAGCTCACAACCTTTTGTGGCTATAAATAATATCAGTATCTTTTGGGCTTCTCATATTGTCTTTTGTATTGAAATTTTGGTTGGTAGAATTAGTTTGTAAAAACTTATCAAATATCTAAAAAATAACTTGCAAGTTGGAAGACCATTTGAAATTTGAATAATATGTTAAGATAGATTAAATAGTAAAAACTGACCTTTGAATTTTACCTTAGCCAATTTTCCAATTCCAAATAATCATATCTTCTTCTACCTGAATTGGGATTCCTATAGGAATCCTGAACGCAGTTTCCTCACTATTTGCTTCAGTTTCTTCCAAAACCTGAAATAATTCTGAAAAGCTTCTTGGCCTCCGGCCGAAGCCGACATTTCCGAGAGCAAACAAGTTAAATAAACTGGGGATAAACCCGGGATTCTTAGGACTAAGCCAAAACTGGGGACAAACCCGATAAACTTGGGTCTAAGCCAAAACTAGGGACAAGCCCGATAAACTTGGGTCTAAGCCAAAACTGGGGACAAGCCCGATAAACTTGGGTCTAAGCCAAAACTGAGGACAAGCCCATACGTATGTGACATGAAAATGCCAAAACCTTAGATAACACGTCAGTGTTATAAACCTTGAGAACCCGCCCGGCAGCCTCCAGTGACAAGATTGTCAGCCACCCCTGGAGTGGACTGGTCCGGCCACCTTTAGCGTACCGGGGGACAACGTGCGCTACTGGCGAGGGTCGTGCGCTACTGGCGATTACCCAAACTTAGGAGAGGAGTCAGCCTCTCAAACCTTAGAAGGTACGCAGGATACCTTAAACGTAGGAGAGGTGGCCAACCTCTAACTGGGGATATACCCAAAATTCTCTAGGATTCTCAAAATCTGCAAAACACTCAATGCTTGGTGAGGGATGGGTGTTAGCCTAGCTAACACCACTCCGAGGCTTAAGTCAGTAATCTTATCATAGAAATAATAGGAAGTTATTGAAATAAGATCAGTATACGTACCTTAGATTATTTGCATAGTGAGGATCCTTGGGATTCTTCCTGAGTTTCTCGATGGGATTCTCACATAAAATACGCCTTAAGGTGGATGGCGTTCCAAGCTCTTGGCAGAGGTTCTCCTTCCATATTCACCAAACGGTATGCCCCCTTACCCTCTTCAGAATCTATAAGGTAAGGGCCTTCCCATTTGGGTGCTAACTTCCCATCAGCAGGGTTATTGGTATTCTGAAAAGCTTTCCTCAAGACCAAGTCACCTACTTGGAATCTTCTTAGTCTGGTGTTCTTGTTATAAGACTTTGCTATTCGTTGCTGGTAAGAAGCCATCCGGACTTTGGCCATGTCTCTGAGCTCCTCAACTGTTTCGAGATCCTGAAGGAGATTCTGGCTATTGGTTTCGGGATCCTGGCAGTTGACTCTGGTTGTTGGGAGTACCATCTCTGTAGGAATTACGGCTTCTGCCCCAAACACTAACGAGAATGGCGTTTGGCCAGTAGCATTTTTAGGTGTGGTCCTATCTGCCCAAAGGACAAATGGCAGCTCCTCAGCCCATTTACCTTTCTTGGAGCCCAACTTCTTCTTGAGATTGTTGATGATGATTTTATTGCTGGATTCTGCCTGCCCATTAGCATGAGGGTGGACAGGTGTTGAAGTGATCATCTTGATGCCCCAGCTTTCACAAAAGCTTGTAGTTCTTTTGCCTGTAAATTGGGAGCCATTGTCGCATATAATTTTTGCCGGAATCCCAAATCTGGTGAGGATGTTTCTTTTGATGAAGGATATCACTTCTTTTTCTCTCACTTGAACATAGGCTTCTGCTTCAATCCACTTGGAGAAGTAATCCGTCATGGCAAGCATAAATACCTTTCCTCCAGGAGCTTTTGGCAGCTTACCCACAATATCCATGCCCCATTTCATGAATGGCCATGGGGATACTATAGGATGCAGATGCTCGGCGGGCTGGTGGAGAATGTTGCCATGCCTTTGACAAGCATCACATTTCTGTGAGAAGCTCGCGGCATCCTTCTTCATAGTTGGCCAATAATATCCGAATCTGAGAACTTTAGAGAACAGCGCCCTGCCCCCGGTATGGTTTCCACAATCTCCACTATGGATGTCTTCGAGCACCTCGAGAGCTTCCGACTTCTCTAGGCACCTTAGATAGACACCTGCAAGAGATCTTCTATATAGGATGTTATTAATAATAGTATAGGGTACTACCTTTGCACGAAAAGCTCTGGGGTTTTCGCCCTTGGGAATCTCCCCGTCTTCAAGATATTTCCGGATCGGATATGTCCAGGATTCCTGGGCATCTTCAGGATTCTCAACCTTTGCACCTGCGTTATCGTCAACAGCCTGAGCTTCCTGTTGAGCTATTTCCGGTGTCAAGACGTGAATTATTGGAATCTTGACATCCTCAGGGATCCTGAGCGATGAAGCCAAGTTTGCTAAAGCATCGGCTTCTGCATTATCTTCTCTTGGTACCTGTGAAATGTTAAAATTTTCGAAAAATAGAGACAATTTTTTAACAATTTCAAGATATTTAATTAGATTCTCCCCTCTCACTGCATAAGAGCCATTAAAGTGGTTAGTTAATAAGAGAGAATCAACAAACACTTGTATAGATAGGATTCCCATATCCCTAGCCAGCTGTAATCCAGCAATTAAAGCCTCATACTCGGCTTCATTGTTGGTAGCCTGGAATTCACAGGATATGGATAGAGGTATTATGTCCCCCTGTGGCGATTTTAGCAGGATTCCCAGCCCTGTTCCTCTGACATTTGAGGAGCCGTCGGTGTAGAAGATCCACTCTTCCTTGAGCTTCTCAAGTTGTTGGACTTCCTTTTCAACTTCTGGTTCAATGTCACTGCTGAAATCCGCCACAAAGTCAGCTAACGCTTGAGATTTGATTGCTGTTCTTGGTTCATACTTGATGTCATAGGCACTCAGCTTGACTGCCCACTTAGCCATCCTTCCTGACATTTCCGGCTTCCTAAGAACCGCCTTGATAGGATAATTAGACATCACAACTATAGTATGGGTTTCGAAATAATGTCTAAGTTTAGTGGAAGCCATTATAAGAGCTAGAATTAATTTTTCGAGGTGAGAATACCTGGATTCTGCGTCTAGTAGAGTTTTACTTACATAATATACCGGATGCTGCTGACCTTGATGATTTTTTACCAGGACTGCACTGATTGAGCTTCCGGAAACAGCGAGATATAAATATAGTGGCTCCCCATCTTCTGGTTTCATCAGCAGTGGAGCTGCTGACAAGTAGTCTTTCAGGCACTTTAGGGCTTCTTCATGCTTCTCAGTCCACTCGAACTTCTTGTTTTTCCTCAGGATATCACAGAAATCCTTGCTTTTTTCTGAGGATCTCGAGATAAACCTGTTGAGTGCTGCGATTCTTCCTGTCAACCTCTGTACTTCTTTAACATTTGATGGGGACTTGAGATTCAGAATTGCCTTGATCTGCTCTGGGCTTGCTTCGATCCCTCTTTCGGTAACCATGTACCCTAAGAATTTTCCAGCTCGCACCCCAAAGTTTTGGAGGGGTTGAGCTTCATGTTATACTGATCAAGGATATCAAAGGCAGTCTGGAGATCCCTAACATGGTCTTCAGCTTTCTTGGATTTCACCACCATGTCATCTATGTAGACTTCCATTGTGTCCCCCAGTTGCTTTCTGAACATCATATTGACGAGCCTCTGGTAGGTGGCACCTGCATTTCTCAAACCAAAGGGCATAGCAGTGTAACAATATATACCTGTTGGAGTCATGAAAGCCGTATGCTCCTGATCACATGGTTCCATCTGAATTTGTTGGAATCCTGATGAAGCATCCATGAAGGTGAGCATCTCGTGACCAGCCGTAGCATCCACCATAGCATCAATATGGGGAAGTGGAAACAGATCCTTAGGAAAGGCTTTGTTCAAGTCTGTGTAATCAACACAAACTCTCCACTTTCCATTCTTCTTCTGGACCACCACCACATTTGCTAGCCACCTAGGATATTTGACTTCTCTGATCATCTTTGTTTTGAGAAGCTTGTCAGCTTCCTCCTGGATGATTATATTCTTCTCTGGAGCGAACTTCCTCCTTTTTTGCTGTATAGGCCTGAAAGAAGGATCTAAACCAAGTTTATGAGTAATTACATGTTTAGGGATACCTGTCATATCTTCATGCTTCCAGGCGAAAGTTGAAGTTCTTGCTTTGAGAAGCTGGTATAATTCCTGCTCAACATTGGTTGGGATGCTTGTTCCCATGAGCACCTTGATCTCAGGATTCTCAGGGTCTAGAGGTACTTCTTTGACATCAAGTTCCCTGTTTTCCTGTGCTTCGGGTGCCTTTTTCTGTAATTGCTATCCCTTCGTCACCTTAGTGGTGCTCTTCATTGAAGTAGAATAACAGTTCTTGGCTTCCTGCTGATCACTTTCAATTCTTACAACTCCCCAGGGTGTAGGAAGCTTGATACATTGGTGATAGGTTGAAGGGACTGCCTTCATCTCGTGAATCCAAGGCCTGCCAAGAATAATATTGCAACAAGAGAGAGAATCTATAACACAGAATTTTTGCATAGAGTTTACCCCCTCTATATATACTGGCAACCTGATATCCCCAACGGTGCTTTTAGTTTCACCGCTGAAGCCAACCAGAACTGAGGATCTTGGGACTATTTCAGTTTCTGGGATCCCCATCTTTTTGAGCACATCAAGACGGATTATGTTTACTGAGCTCCCATTATCAACCAGAATCCTGCGAACAAAATGGTTAGCAATATATAAAGTAACCACAAGACTATCATGATGAGGATCCTGAACATGAGAACGGTTACTCTCATCAAAGGATATAAGCTTGTCCTGAGTTAGGGTGGACGTCCGGACAGGTCTGTCACCCTGTTCAGATTTGGATTCCTTAGCATGCTTCTTAGCTGAGGAATATGAAGTGCCGCAGATGTCTAAGCCTCCTGAGATGAAGTTAATAATCTGAGCATCCTGTGGTGGAGAAGCTGCTCTCTGGGGCACCTTGTCGGCTTCTTGAGTCTTGACCTTCTTTCTGCCTAACAACTCCTTAAGATGCCCCTTGCTGAGTAGATAGCTGATTTCCTTTCGGAGTGCTATACATTCGTCTGTCAGGTGGCCGAAATCTTCGTGGAAGGCACACCACTTGGTCTTGTCTTTCCAGGACCTTTGCTTGGTATCCTTCCTGGGCCATCTTGCTTTTTCACCTAGATCCTGCATAGCACACATCAAACCACCAATGTCAACGGAAAAACAGTATTCAGATACCTTAGGATACTCCTCATCATCATCGTCTTGGTCAACGGCATTGACTTTATGATTTTCCGGTTTGGAATATGGACGAGATCTATACGGCTTCCCGGGGGATTCCGCCTTTTTGCTGTTGGGATCATATTTAGGAACCTCCAGTCTTTGGTGGATCCTCTTGTCATCTTCCAAACGAATAAATCTCAAAGCTCTACTGCGTACTTCATCAAGGTTCCTGCAAGGAGCCATGACAAGGTCATCATAAAAACGTGAATCTTTGGAGAGCCCCATCTTAAAGGCTTCCACGGCTGCAGCCATATCCAGGTTAGGAATCTCAAGAGGTTCTCGTCCGAATCTGGCAATGTAGTCTCTGAGAGGCTCATCTGGCTTCTGAATTATTCGGTACAGGTCACCTGTGAGCTTCTCAAAGGTCCTGCTGCAAGAAAATTGATTGTTAAATAAGTTAACTAAATGGGAAAACGATGTAATAGTGTTAGGAGGAATGCTCAGTAGCCATTTCATGGCTGGCCCTGTTAAGGTTGATCCGAAGCCCTTGCATAGACAGGCTTCCTTGATTTCTATCGGAATGGGGTTGATCTCCATACGCTCCCGATAATGTGCCACGTGTTCTTCAGGATCCGTGGTTCCATCATAAAGCTTCATGCTTGGAGTCTGGAAACGCTTCGGGATCTCTACTTGGGATATTGGCCAAGTAAATCTAGAGATCTTGTGGCTTTCCAAAGGAACCTCAGGAATAGGTTTCAGGATCCCTGGAACATTCGATATCATCTCTTTCAACTTCTGGAGCTCCCTAGCGATACTTGGATGAATACCTGCATCATAAGAAGCACCCTGATTAGAAATAATAGGAATTGAATCGGTCACGTTACCAGAGGTAGGATTCTGGAATGGAATCCTGGGGCTGTAGCCATAGTTCGCTGGGAAGCTTGGCTCTGTAGTGGTTGCTGTCTGCAGAGGGATGTCGTCGCCATCATGCACTTCTGAGGAGCTGGTTTTGAAGATTCCTGCAGAAACTGAAGGGTTAGTGTATTGATATCCTTGAGAATTCCGACTCGGATTTCCTGAATAAAAAGGATATCCTTGGGATGGCGCAGCCGAGTATCCCGACAGTGGCGGAATCCAAGGACCCTTGTAGCGTGACTGTGAGGATTCTGGTGGTACAGCTCCTGAGAATCCAGCAGTACTCTCAGTGTATCCAGCGGCCTGAGAAGTCGTTGTAGGGGCCGTAGTATAGTCTGATGCTGATTTGTAACTGTAGCGAGACGGATCTGAGGATCCTGAAGCATTGAAGTCGAGATGCCTGGGAAATAGGGGACTTTGCTCCTCCACAGGTTTCTTGGACTTCTTAAGCTCTTCAATTTCCTTCATCACCGTTTGATTGGTCTTTTCTTGCTGATCCATTTGATTTTTCACCTTCCTAATCAAAGCAAACAAATCATTGTTAGTAATAATGGGATCAACAGATTGAACCTGGGATCCTGTGAAGACAGGATAGTCAGTTTTTCTCGGCTGCTCGTCCACTTTCTTCTGGCGGTCCATAGTCTTCTTCTGGCTTCCTGGAGCGGAAGGAAGAGGAGGAATGGAGGACGATGTGGAGGCCGAAACAGATTTCTGTGGGTTTGACATCTTTGGGATTGGAGATCAAGCGAAATGAATGAGATATGGGATTTCGGTAAGATTAAGCACCACTTGCCCCACGGTGGGCGCCAAACTGTTTTGGTCAAAAATTCCCTTAGGAATCCTGTATTCCAAACTTAGATTGTGAGGTAGAGTGCTTAACGTTCAAACGAGTAAACAATCCAAGCTAAGATAATAACACAAGGATTTTAGCGAGGAAAACTCCAGAATCCTTCGAGTTGCCTCTAGGAATCCTGGATAAAAACCTCGGGTGCCGGCTGGAAAACCGCCACCAAGTCAATATTATTAATGACCAAGCAATTCGTTACAACGGGTTGGAGGTTTGATAGATCAGAACTATGTGATACAATGATTCGTATAAGTAAGCTAGTGTGCGAGTGTAGTCGTGTGTTCCTACTGATCGAATCCTCGATTTATATAACAAATACGATAATAAATAACTTTTCGGGATTCCCGGGATCCTATCATCCAACTAATTCGACCGTTAGAGGCCTCTCCGTTCACTTGGTCCACGATCTTCTTCAGCTAGAGCGTAAGTTTCTAAAAGCCAAAAAGATTTTGTTCATTATTTGTTTTCGATTGATCAACACGAAATACAAAATCAAGTTTTCAAAATCAAACTATCTTGGAGTCTCGAAGAGACATTTTGCACCAAGATTATTTATGTTGGCAGATTTCTAAGTGGAAGAGAACATCACAACTTCAAGTCTTCTGAAGATTGTTGATAAAGAGATTACACACGATGCAATATCAAGTATTCAAGATTGAGCTCATCGTCAAGATCGAGGAAGAGTTTGATTGAAGATACAAGATACAAATTTGAATAGAGAAGATGATACTACACATGCCGAGGGGGAGTTTGTTGATACATGGTTCTTGATCGTCATGTGGAGTATCGAATACAAGACGGATCACAAGTTTGCTGAGGTCTGAACTCAGGCCGAACCTGGAGTTCGGACATGGCCGAACTTGGGCCAAACCAGAGGTTCGGATCAGCGGGTTTCTCTAGTATAAATATGTGAGTCTTGTATTGTATTCGCTACACGTCTAAGCTTCCGTGTCATATTTTCTGAGTGAACTCTGTGGTTATCTCTGTGGTTAATACAAGTGTTTTGTATTTACTCTTTGTGTTTCATCTCATATTACATTGATTTCATTACGACTAAGTAGAAGATCCGCACGCTCACACACTTTCATAAAGCCATCGAGTCGTGATGACCTTTTTGTCAGCAGGCCTTTCTACTAACCTCCAAACTTGAAGCCGCGAGAATTGATTCAGCTCTTCATGTATGGCTTCTACCCAACTAGGATCTGTCAAAGCCATAGTAATTGTTTTGGTCAAAAATTCCCTTAGGAATCCTGTATTCCAAACTTAAATTGTGAGGTAGAGTGCTTAACGTTCAAACGAGTAAACAATCCAAGCTAAGATAATAACACAAGGATTTTAGCGAGGAAAACTCCAGAATCCTTCGAGTTGCCTCTAGGAATCCTGGATAAAAACCTCGGGTGCCGGCTGGAAAACCGCCAGCAAGTCAATATTATTAATGACCAAGCAATTCGTTACAACGGGTTGGAGGTTTGATCGATCAGAACTATGTGATACAATGATTCGTATAAGTAAGCTAGTGTGCCAGTGTAGTCGTGTGTTCCTACTGATCGAATCCTCGATTTATATAACAAATACAATAATAACTAACTTTCCGGGATTCCCGGGATCCTATCGTCCAACTAATTCGACCGTTAGAGGCCTCTCCGTTCACTTGGTCCACGATCTTCTTCAGCTAGAGCGTAAGTTTCGGAGGTTGTTGATGACTCCGGTGATACCTGGTCAAATAGACATGTGGCAAATATGAAGGTTAGTTAAAATAATATGATCAGGATACCTGAATGTACGAGATTCCCAGATGACAATAGGGTTCCTGAGCTGTCTGAGCTTCCTGTGAGCATCCTGAAAATACACCCTCAACAGTAATGTTGGGGGCTCCATTTGTGAGATGAAACAGGAGTACATACAGTGATTGGTGTCCCCTGACTGGCTTCTTGTTACCACCCCTGATGCTAACGGACCAATGATGTTGTCCAAGTGGTGATATTTATGGATCCTGGTTTCCGCAACAGCTTGAACGGGGATTACTGGAGGTAGATTTGTTTGATCAGATTCATCATTTGTTTTAGCTTCTCCTACTGCATCAGCTCCCTGTGTTTGAGGAGTGTCTGAACCAGGGTTGTCATCTGCCTCATGGTCATTCTCAGTATCAGCTGTCTCCTGTACTGGTGAGGTATCTGTTTCAAGGGCAGTGACTGAAGCCTTTATAATGGGGTGTGTTATTGATGGTCCTGAAACTGTATCTTAAAAAAGTTCTTCGGCTATGACTGGTTCCAATCCCAACGGAAGGAAGAATTGATTATAGTCAAAAGCTTGAGGAGGACCCACTCCACCATCTGATGGATTTTCTTCTAGCCAATCCACATTGGTTGATTCCATCACAGTCCTGGTTGTTTTGTTGAATACCCTCTAGGCAGAGTTGGCAGAGTAACCTACAAAATAACATTCATCAGATTTAGCAGCAAACTTTGGTACTTCAGTATTTACTAAATCTGTGCAAAGACACCCAAAAGCCCGAAGGTGCCCAATTCTAGGCTTGTCATGGTAGACTAGCTCATAGGGGGTCTTCTGCTGCCGCTTATTGATGAGCACCCTGTTCTGGACATAACACGCAGTGTTGACTGCCTCTGCCCAAAAGATGGTAGGTAGCTTTGAATCACACAGCGTAGTACGAGCAGCTTCAATTAACGTCCTGTTGCATCGTTCTGCTACGCCATTCTGCTGAGGGGTGTAGGGGGCACGGTACTGGTGCTCAATTCCCTTTTCAGCACATAAATCATCAATAATGCGATTCTTGAACTCCGTCCCATTATCACTCCTGATGGCCTTCACTTTCAGCTTTAATTTGTTTTCAATGAGCTTGATGAAAGCAATCAGTATACCTGCAACATCACTTTTCTTTGACAAGAAGAATACCCATGTGAAACGGGAAAAATCGTCAGTAATAACTAAGCAAAATGCACATCGGTTAAGGCTTAACATACTGACTGGACCGAAAAGGTCCATGTGAAGTAGCTCCAGAACAGATGAAATTCTGTTGAACACCTTTGGTTTATGTGGACGTTTGTGCTGCTTCCCCTTAGCACAAGCCACACATTTCTCCTTGAGCACGAATTCTTTGATTGGAAGGTCTTTAACAAGCCCTCCTCTAGCAAGTCGATTTAAGTTCTTCAGATTCATGTGCCCCAATCGTCTGTGCCACAACTGAGCGTGGTTCTCAGCAGTTTTAGAGAGGAGACAAGCCACCTCAGATGTGAGGGGTTTCTGCATGTTGAGCACATAGGAGTTATCATATCTTAGTGTTCTCATTAACACCCAGTCGTCAGGGATGGAGTATCCAGGTTTGAGAATGAGACATTCTTTATTGTTAAAGAGAATTGGACACTCTCGATCACATATTTGTGAAACACTTAACAAGCTGTGCTGCAACTGCTCGACATAATTGACATCATGGAAGCTGAGACATCCATTGCGTACTGTGCCTTTCTGACTGATATATCCTCCAACTCCTTCGACGAACGACACATATCCTCTGTCAAGTTTCTCCAAATCTTGCAATAGAGATATGTCGCCTGTCATATGCCTGGAACAACCATTGTTAACATACCATAGGTTGCTAACAGTCCTCCTTGGCTGATCCTGCATTCAAAGGAGATTAGTTAGATTTTGGTACCCAGGCCTTAATTGGTCTGGGTGAAGTTGGTCTGTCCTTGTTTAGACTGAGAATGTCTTTCTTGTTGACATCTCTGTGTTGATTATTTTCCTTGCCAAGCCCATGCTGTTTATTTTTTTTGGACTTTTCACCTCTTGTAAAGACGTGTAGTGTTTTTTATACACTCCAGTATGCTTGAATGACAAATTCACCTGTTTTGGAATGTTCCACCTGTCACCATTCCACCCATTGGTTGATTTTGTGAGTCCTACTGGTTTTGGGTGGAAAGGTGCTTTTGAAAAAGATTTGAAAATAGGTTTTAAAACACGTTTTGGATGAACCAGTGGTTTTTGAAAAGTATCCTGCTTTGGGTGAAAGACAGGTTTTGAGGGTTAAAATTTTTGAAACCCAAGCAGGCCTAGTCAATGTCTTTGAAAGCTTTGGAGATTTCTTAGCATTTTGACTCCTTTTACTTTTCACAGATTTTGGTTCACGTCTAGGTGATTTGGATTTTGGAATCCTTCTGTGCACCTTGGAGTGTTGGGGTATGGCCTGGTGCACCTTTTGGTTTGAAGGTGCAGTCCTTGCTGTTGGTCTAGCATGCACCTTTGTTTGTGGAGGTTGTGATGCCAACTTCTGCACCTTGAAGTCTGAGGGTCCAGATTTTAGATTTGGGCCAACACGTGTTTGGCCTAATGGGACAGTCTTTGGCTGGACCTTCTCTGGATAATAAGGCTCATAAGGGTGGTGCAAGCAGTTTCTTGCCACGTGTCCTGGTCTACCACACACATGGCAACACTGTTTCTTTGGATACACGGGAGCCTGTTGTTGGTTACGCCCAGTGGATATCTAGGTTGGCTTTGAAGAGTTTTTATGGATCCAAAGGGCCTTACCATGTGGCTTTGTGGTCAAAATATACGCCCGTTGTATCGGCTTAAATTGGTCATATGCAGAATTAACTTCTGGGTACGGAACAAAGTCATAGGGTCTGGTGTCCTGTACTTTCTGCACATTTTGGACAGGATGATTAATCTTATCCTCAGAAACTTTCACCTCACTTGTGGACTTGGGACCAGCAACCTGTGGTCCCTTACCCCTTCTTAAAATTTTAACAGTTCTTAAGGGTTTCAAAAGTTTATCATCACATTTACCAAAAGTAAACATACCACATTCAGAAAGTTTAACACACAAATCAGACTCTGAAGTTTTTGACTCAGACTTAACATAAGGTTCAAGTTTCTCAAAATCAAAGTTTTTATAGAAAGAATCATAATTAGACTTCATGGGACTTTTAGGGGACTCCTTGCAATTCACTACCCCTGCTTCTTTATTACCTTTATCTGCACAAGAAGTAGAAGTGTTAGTAATGTTAGAAACAGGAGCAGAAATTTTAATGGGACAAGCAGCAAGTTTCTTTTCTATTTCAGCCTTAGCTTCTAAAGAGGTCTTTGGACACTCATAGTCTGGGATCATTTCATGCATCAATGGCATCGGTACTGTATGAGTGGATGTTTCATCTTTTACCTCAGTACCGAGACCCAAACCAGAGTTGGCTTTGAGATGTCGCATTCGAGCATCTGTGTTGTAGAAAAGAGAACTAGCCTTCATCATTTCTGACACAATCTTATCATTTCATTCAACTTTAGTTTGTGATGTTTCTAGTTTGGCTTTAATTTGTTCAACCTCTGATTTTAATGTGCCAATTTCTTCGTTAGCAATTCTAAGATAAGTAGTTTTATTACTTAATTGACTTTGAAGATTCTTAATATCGACTTTGGCAGCTTCTAATTTTTCACTGAATATTTTACTCCTACCTTTGTATTCCCGCAGGTCTCTATCAGATAATTCACGATTTAACGTTTCATTAATGAACTTACGTTGCCAGTCTTGACATTCATTAAATGTAATTTGGCATTTTGGGTTAGAACATACCTCATTGATGCTGGCTTGGGACCCTGGAGTTATGTTTGCCATGAATGCATGATGAAAGACTTCAGCAGCTTCTTTCTGAGTTTCTTCTTCAGCCAGAAGGGCTACATGATCAAGTGTCAGACTTAAGTCTTCCACCTGAGATGTCTAATCGTATCTTGGTGTGTGCTGAACCACCAGTGCCCTGTCATTCTTCCCTATCTCCTTCTTCATACTTTCACCTTTGTTCTCAGTTTTGATCTCTCTGTCAACCTTTGGTTTGGTGCATTCCCGTGCATAATGCCCATACTCATTGTAGTTGTAGCACCTCAAGTTTGCTTTGTTGAAACTGAGCTTTATCCCTTTCCCTCCATTCCAGTCCTTCTTTCCTGTCTTTGCTATGAACTGCTTAGCTCTCAAAGCTGACATTCCCATCTGGTAAGAAATATCTATATGCTCCAGGTCTTCTGGGTTGACTTGATTCACATCATCTGGAGTTAAATCAATGGGTAGAAGTGAACCTGCAATGAGTGCCTGATAGCAACTCATAATTCCTACACTAAGAGCAAAACTGGGATCTTTGGTTAGAGCATTAACATCTAAAGAGACAAGATTTGATGTGCTTGACCCAGTGGCTTGAGCAATAAATCCCATTGGATTAGGCTGTGGGTTGTTAGGAGCAACAGCTGGCTGTGAGATGAAAGCTTGATTAACTTGGTTCATTAATGCTCCATTGCCCAGCTTTCTTGCCCTTTTCCGCTTCTTCTCTTCATACGCCCTAATGGTGGACATAAGCTCGCTTAGCGGTGACGTAGACATTTGCACTGTCTTTTCTATCAACTCAATAGTGCTATCCCAATTTGGCGGAAGAGAATTTACCAGCTTCCTATTTACCTCGACCTGTGTGTAAGTGACTCCAGCATTTTTCATTCCTGTTACAATTTTGATGAACCGTTGAAGCTGAGTCTTAATATTTTCACCAGGGATGTAACTGAATTCATTAAACTGTTCTCTTAGATTTTCTTTCCGAGATTCCTTCATATCGTCATTTCCTTCATATGCGGCCACTGGAGCATCCTAAAGGGTCTTAGCAGTTGTGTACTCCTTGAAGGCTTCGGCTACTTCAGGAGATAAGGCCATGGTTAGAGCAGCCAGTGCCTTTCTACCACGTTCCACCCTATCCCAATCGTCATCAATCCACTTAGATTTTCCTTTAGGTTTGGGTGGCTGACCCTGTCCTCCAGGTGTCGATGGGACAAAGTCTCCCACCTCAACCGATCGCATGATCTTGGGATCATGGTAGTTTACATAGTTCACGAATCGGTATTTCCAGCTCATGAAGTCCTTGCCAGACATCAGACGAGGTGGTCTAGCATTGGTTCCGATTTTGGCATCCATTTCAAGGGTTGCACTTGACAAACTTGACAGATTAAAGGCCATTGCTAACACTGAGAGGCAAGAAACACGGGTTTTCGATCAAGAAAGGATGGGTCGAAAAGGGGTTTTAGGTCGGACAGGGCTGATCGAAAAGTACTTTTCGATCGGATAGGAAAGTGGTCGAAAATTGTGATTTACGATCAAAAAGGTGGAGCTTGATCGAAAAGTCTCGGATGGGACTTTTCGATTGAGGAGAGCAGTGGATCGAAAAGTGACAGGGGACTTTCCGATCGTGACAACGGATCGAGAAGTTACGGAAGGGACTTCTCGATTGAGGGATGATTGATCGAAAAGTCACTAAGGGGGACTTTCCGATCGAAAATTCTGATCGAGAAGTCACAGAGAGGGACTTCTCGATTAAGAGCAGCTGATCAAAAAGTCACTGATGGGGACTTTCCGATTGAAATCAACTGATCGAAAAGACACAGAGGGTCTTTCTCGATCACAGGAACGTGGCAGTAAGGGTTTTTTATCAGAAAGGCTGATCGAAAAGTCTTCACTTGGCTCGAAAAGTCTCTGATTCACGAACAAATGGTCTCGAAAGATTCTATTTTGAGTTTATACCTGCAAAAGACTTCTGAATCGTGCTAAAGATTTAATTGCAACACAAGAATCGAAATTCTCTTAGGAGAATTTCGTAAACACCAAGGTTGAGAGAACACCAAAACAACAACCCTAATCTCCTAATCTAGCTATCCTTATATAGGAAAGCTTATGCTTGTTAAACAAGCTACAAAAATTGGTCCATAGGGCCTATATACGACCAACCCACAAGCCCACATAACCCACTAACATGTTTTAACCCATTTACAAATAAACTAGCCCAAAAGTAATTCTAATGCAAAAGCCTCACAAATTTCTAGACTCTACACAGTTTTAGTCCCTGGACCTTATAATTACATTTTAACCCCCTGAACTTCTACCTTCCTATTATTTTATGTACTAAAACATTATGGGGCATATTTATAAAGGTTTCTAAGGTTCGGGACATGCTCGATGATATACGTATACATACGTATATATGTATTTATATATTTATATATATCTTTCAATAATTTGCGTTCTAGCCCCTCAAACTTTACAACACGTATCATTTTATGCTACGAATCACATTAGGATAAATTTTTACTATATTATAAGCGTCGGGATACTTATAATAATTATAGATACATATAATATCCGTATATGTTTATATCTTTACACAAATTACACTTTTAGTTCTCCTACTTTCCCGTTAACTATTAAGACACGTATTTACACGTATATATTCATCAAATGATTCATGTATCATCATGTTATTCATATAAACATATATCCATCGTTTAACACATCCGTTTATGCATATTTCATTATATAGGCCATTAAACACATATTGCTAACACATGCAACTTATCTAAGGCATAGTCTTACCACATTTATCAATTAAACTCATGTATACATAATATAAACACATATTTACTATATATATCATGTATTTGTGAAATTTGGGGGGTTACAACTCTACCCCCTTAAACAGGGTTTCGTCCTCGAAACCTGTTCCATTCCATCGTAAACTTTCCTTTTCAACTTTGTAACTCATCCGCATAACATAACCTTTTTAACTCATTTCATAACTCGGTAACATTTACTTTTGCGTCTTTGCATTTATCCTAAGGAAAATGTAACCCTAAGCTGTCTACGGTAGCTTGTTTACGGGATCCTCGAAAATGCTTTCACATTTTCGGCTTGCTGTCCGTTAAAGAATTAACTTCCTAGAACGTAAGTTCTAATGGTTCTAATATCTAAGCATACTGCAGCAAGCAATGGCACACATAACGTATTAAAGCAAATGAATAACGATTATCTATGATTTCTAACTACTCGAATTACCTGACAATGTCTGAGAATCTCCTTCTATCATCTCCAACATACCATATGCCCTCGCAGGAGCCGTTCTCGGACCCGTAGCATTCCTTGGGATGGCTCGAAGTGGTTTAGGGTTCAACACCAACTTAGGACAGCTCATCCTAAGTTGTCCCGCTTCCCCGCATTCGTAACACTTCTTACGTTCTGGGCAATTTCCCGAGAAGTGACCTTCCTTTCCGCATGTATAACATCTAGATGTTCCCGACCTACATTCTCCGAAATGATTCTTATTGCATTTGTGGCACCTCGGCTTTTTGTCTTTTGAATTATTCTTCGCTTTCTTGTGATGATTCCCGTTGTCCTTCCTTGATATTGCTTCAACTTCTGACTCCTTCCTCTTAACTCCTTCTGGTCTACCGTTCGCACCGAACATCTCGTTGTAGAGATTGGAACTCAAATTCACCGTCGCCTTGAACGTCTTTGGTTCAGTCGCTTTGATCAATACCCTAACTCTACTCGGAAATCCCTGTACGTAACGCTTCACTCTCTCAGCTTCGGGAGTGACTAAGGTAGGTAGTAGTCTCGCCATCGTGTTGAACTTTGAAGTGTATTCCCGGTGCGTCATGTTCCCAACTTCCAACGTCAGAAAACTCCTCTCTAGTTGCTCCAGCTCACCTTTAGGGCATTAATATTCTAAAACTATCTTCTTCAAATCGTTCCACTTCATGGCAGCAATAACTCATTCTTCTTTCGTCTGTTTGATCATCCCTCACCAGTGCAGTGCTTCCGAAACAAACGAGTGTGCAGCATACTTCACGGCTTGGTTCTCACTACACTCACTAATATCTATGACCGCTTCCATCTCATGAATCCACTGGAACGTAGCTAACGCATCTTGATTGTCGTCGAACAAAGTAGGTCTGCAACCGCTAAACGACTTAAACGAACATCCTACTCTAGGTTGTGCAGCTCCGGCACCTCTTCCTGCAGCTCCACCAGCTCCACGGGCTCCACTAGCACCAACTCTCGCAACTCCTTGAAGTTGAACTAGTATATCAGGTAATGTCTCCTGCATTAAGCGTGTCATCTTTGCCGCCATAGCCACTCTCTGCTCGTTAGTGAACGCATTAGTTCCGGTGTTATTCTCTGGTTCCATATTCGCATGATCGCCTCTCGCAGCCATTTCCAGATCCTAAATTAAGATGGATGACATTTCAGAATTTGTGTGACGTAAAGTCTCTAAATATTGAATTCATGATAAGTATATAAGTGCAGGATCCGATACAATTATATATTTACGATGCGTTCAAAACTCAGTTACTTCTAGCACACAATTCCCTAATGTCCACATCTCGCCTCTCTATCTTCATCAGCAACTCAAACCGATTCCTAAATTATATTTCTAAACGTTCTTCTTCTCCTTGCACTTGGCCACACAACATTAGTACTTATGATCTGTTTACATGAAAAATACCAAATTGCAGTAGCTAATTACAATCGTGTATTTTCCATATACGCATATCGCAAGTCCCATCTATTATGATCCTTATGCATATTCGTCCTTACGGGCACAAGCTATCCTGGCTGGCATCTATATTCTTATCTCAACTTACTCTACATAGAGTCCTAGTTTAAGTTTAGATACCGTGCTTGTACCTAAATCTCTTAAACCAAGGCTCCGATACCAACTTGTGACGCCCACTTACAGACTTGGCACCAGGAGGGGTCACTCATCGGATTTACTCATGAACACGTGACACAACAGAGATAAGCAGCGGAAAACTTAAAACTTTTATTTATAATAAAGCCAAGTACGTAATGTAATTGAGATAATTTACAATCTATCTATATAGCGACTGACTATATCAGTCTTTATTTATCTACAACTATGCCAGCACCTCCACAGCTCCTCTAATAGCTTGCCCGATCATTCTCTTATCACGAGGGCTCCACCCTTGCTCCCAGACGTCTCACCTAAACCTGACATACATATGGTTTTGGGAAAAGGTCAGCTTACGCTGGTGAGTTCTACATTTTAAAAACGTTACCTCGTTTGTGAGGTTAAAACCTTTGTACCTGCAAAATCCCTTTTTACAACATTTATCAAGTATAACACATAAGAAGTCATACATAACATAACATCATAATCATACACGTTTTCTCTAGAAAACATCTACCTTGATAACCTTTAACTCCTACGACCTGAATTCCATACACCTGCATACCTTCTGGTCTGGAATACTGCTCAAGTGACTTTATCGGAAGCCCCCAATCTCAGTACCGAAAACCACTCCATTTCTTCTATACCTTCCCGGTCTTGAATACTGCTCAGGTGACTTCATCTGGAAGCCCCCAACCTCAGCAACGACAACCGTCCTACATTCCATTCTTCCAGTTTCGAATACCGCTCAGGTGACTTCATCTGGAAGCCCCCCAACCTCACAATCGACCTCTGTTCAGGTAACCTTAACTCTTTAGATGTTCTATTCTATCGAACATCTCCTTAACCACCACAGTACTACTACCCGCCCCTAGTTAGATATCTAGGTGTAACAACCCAAATTCTAATAGTTAAATTTCCCGTCAACGCCTAGACAAATAGAATCCTTTCGTAGTTAAAAATCTCCCAAAGTATTTGTAAGAAATCACTTCTATGTGTTTTTATGGGGTTAAATGATTAACATTTGTGTTTTGGTAAAAAAAAAATAAAATAAGGTCCAATCATTAGGGCCCAGAAGTGTAAATTAGCAAAACTTGAGTTAACAAAAGAAGGAGGAAGGAGAGGGAGGTCGCATATACAACCTGTGGAACGACCCTCACCCCTCTCCTCTCCCAAATCTCAAAAATCCTGCAAATTGGAGGCTTTGAGCTGCGATTTTTGTAATCAAACACACATTGGAAGAGTTTCTATCTTCCCAAACTCAGTATCTCATCAAGTAAGTAAAACCCCATTAGCTTGCATGCTAGGTCTCGAAATTAGGGGGCTAGAAATCTGAAATTGGTTGTTGATTCATGAGTGATATGATGTTAGAGAACTTATATGTTGCATAAATTTCTAGTTTGATTAACAATTGGTGAAGTAGTCACCAATTACTTGTTCTTGAACCTCCATGCAAAGTGACCACATATGATGTTTGTAAAATTGCTCCTTTTACTTGAATTCTTGTATAAATCTGATGTTAAATGATGAATTTATGATGGGTTAGTGATAGATTTCACCAAACCTATGTTAAATGGCTAAGTGGGAGGTTCAAGGGAATGGGTAATATGTGTGTATAAATGTATGCACACAAAGTGTTTGATAAAATGCGTAAGAGAATCAAAATATGGTAAATGCAACAAATTTCCTTGTATTGATGTTGGATGACCATAAGGAACTATAAGTTCACAAAAGTTGAACCAACTTGATGATATTATGTGCACTAGCTAGCTTGGACAATGTATGCCTTTAGTGGTCATGTTGATGTAATGAATTCATATGGCTAGATGTAAATTTGATGAATATTGCTTGATGGCCATCCTTATGAATTAGTAATATGTATGTGTAGCATAGAAGTCATGTTATTGAAATGTGATAAGAGTGCTACTATGATTAAGGTCCTAATATTGTTAGTGACCCATTAGGCAATCAAGGTGATCAAGGGAATAACTCCGGAATTGGTGGGTCAAGCTCTAAAGGTAACATTACTTATGTTACATGAAGTAGTTAAGTAAATGTGTATTTACAATTTAATAGAATAAACTATGAATTTAATAAATGGGTGACGAATGGTTCTAGGAATCGTGAAGCCCAAAGCCAAGAGGTTCTCCAATGATAAACTTGACCATAGAAAAGATTCGGACGAATCAAATAACGAATGAAAGTTACAATGGTGGAAATGGGCTTATAGAGTCTATGCCAAGTAACAAGAGAAAAGGAATCATAGGTGGTGATAGAACCATAGATTCCAAGGCTTATATGTGGTTAAGTTAGGCATTGGGGTAAACCAAGGGCAAGGACCCGTCTTAACGGGTCAAATAATAGTACAAGGGTCATTTGGTTATCAACTAAAACGATTAGTTGAATCAATGATTAGTAGAGTGAGATTATATGAACTATGTCAAAACTTAGTGTATTTGGTAATGCGTAATGCTAGATTCACAACGGAAGTGTAGAACTAATTGTTAGTCTGCACACTAATATTACGTGGCCATATTGCTTGCATTATGATTATAGATGTAAATTATATGTATTGGGAAAATTCTGGATGATAACCTTTGATGGTTGTCACAAGAAATTCCTTAATGGGTCAAACGGGTCGGTTGAACCCGTTAGTCGAGAGTACGAATTTGATTCGACTAAGGTATGTTGTAGACAAGAAAATATGTTTTTAGAAGTGTTTTATGATAGTTAAACCCATGTTAAAGGGTAGGGAATTTGGTTGGGAAAATTGGTGCAAAAATATGGGAAAAGGGAGCAAAATTTGGCTAAGTAAAAAACTGGCCGAATTTGGCTCAATCCCTGGAAAAGTAGTTCCAAGCGTATGGCTTGGAACTTCCATAGTTGTAGGCGATACTCCTTCAGCAATAGAAACTCATTTTTGAAAGTGAGTGAATTGTAGGTAAAGGGAAAGCCTAGCGGGAGCTTATCAAGTCATGGAAGAACCGATCACGTCAAGGGATAAACAATCCATTGTATTTTGATGAAACAACTATGTATGATTTGATTAACACTTTTGGATATCAAACTCAAGTAGGAGTGTCTTTTTGTAAATGTTACACCACAATGTTGGTGTTTTATGTTTATTAAACCGTCTGGTTGAACAAAAAATTTCTGGGACCTATTTCTAAATAAGTAATTGTATTTGTTTGGCATCTAATCGAACATGGGCATTAAAATTTGGTATTAGAGCCATGGTTTGAGAGAATTAAGTACTCAGGGAGTACTTGAACTCAAACCTTGAGCTCGGGGGAACGGTGAAAGTGATCGTTGCAAACTTGATGAAGCATCCTGGTAAGGTACCTAACCGTCAATTTATTGTCATTGACTGTATGTGATAGGGATAATAATTCCTATACGCTGGTAAAGGCAGAAATATTAACTATCACTCAGGAAAAGCACGGAGAGGTGTTTTCACACCTGAACCGGAAGGTGCGTGAGTGAAGTGACCCAGGTAGAAACGGGGTAATGCTAAGGCTAGAAACCTCGTATAAACTTGTGGGAAGCTATTGGCCACGACCAATAAAATGTGTACAAACCTTGTTGCGGGTAAAGGTAAATAAAAGTTGTTAAGCTAATGAAACTTTGTTTCTGTAGATCAATGGACCATGATGGCGATGATCTCGCAGAAGAACAGAGAAGGCAGGCTATGAGAGCCGAAATCTCTGAAGAAGTGGGTAATGCCATTCAGACGGCTATGCCCGAGTATGTACACAAGATCCAAGAGGATTTGTTAAAAACCTTGAATGAGAAGTTCGAGGAATTAAAGAATGCCCTCCTGAACAAAGGGGAGGCAAGTACGCCAAAGAAGAAGGGGATCTCCTTCAAGGACTTTATGGCGTGTAAACCCCCACAATACACGGGTGATCCTGACCCAATAGCTAGTCACCGATGGGTGACCAATGTGGAGGGGGTAATCAGAAGAAGCCATTGTGAGGCTGCAGATCAAGTTATCTTTGCTACGGGTCTACTAGTAGATCGAGAAAAAGATTGGTGGGACGCAAAGATCCTAGAAAAAGGACAGGCAGTAACAGATGTCGTAACTTGGGCGGAATTTAAAGAACTGTTTCTTGAACATCACTACCCACCCTCTGTGGTCAATGAATTGAAGCAAGAGTTCCTCAAGCTAGAGCAAGGGGAGACTCAAACCGTTGATGAGATCACCGGTATTTACCTTGATAGGGTAAAATTCTGCTCAGATGTGCTACCCACTGAAGGGGCACGGATGTTCTTTTACCGGAACATGCTGAAGGCAAAGATAAAGAATTTCATGCCTCTAGACCGGTTCACCACGGTGGAACAAATGATTAACGCCGCTCCGGCGCGAGAGATGGATGTTATCCGGGAAGAGGCCCAAGAGGCAAAAAACCCACTAGGGGGAATCCGAATCCTCCCAAGAAGCAAAAAGTGGGTGACTCGTCCAAGAAAAAGGACACAAGAGGGGGCGGATCAAAATGCAAAGTTTATGGCAAAGGACACTCGGGAGAGTGTATATTCAAAGACCGCCCATGCTTGAACTGTGGTAAGAAAGGCCACGTTATTTCTAACTGCCCGTTTGACGAGCCACGATGCTTCAACTGTTACCAAGCTGGGCACAAGAAATCAGAATGCCCAAAACTCAAGAAAGAGGGGACAAGAAGCAGGGTAAGGATGGAAGTGCCAAAAGCCACGGGCCGGGCATTCCAACTCACGGCCGAAGAAGCCAAGTCAGAACCCAACGTGGTGGCAGGTACATTTCTTGTAAATTCGATACCTGCTCATGTATTATTTGATACGGGAGCTAATAGATCATTTGTCTCATATGATTTTATTAATCAACCCTCATTTATAATTGAAAAATTGCATCTACCCTTAGAGGTAGAAATAGCTAACGATAAAAGTATTCTTGTCTTTTATGTATGCCGGGGATGCAAAATCTCCATCAACAATGAGGAATACCTCATAGATCTCATTCCAATGGCGATGAGAGAATTCAAGGTAGTGGTGGGGATGGACTGGTTATCCCGTAACCACACAAAGGTCATTTGTGACCGGAAGGCAATAGAAATATCTTCGCCAAGGGGGAGCAAGGTCACCATTTATGGTGAGAAAAAAAATGCTCCAATTTTATGCACGATGATGGAAGCTAAAAAGCTCATGAGACACGGGTGCCAGGCCTACTTGGCTATGGTGGCGGACACAAGAATGCAAAGTCCCGTAATAGATGACTTACCCGTGGTGCGAGAATTTAAAGATGTATTTCCGGATGATTTACCGGGATTACCACCCGCTCGAGAGGTGGAGTTCAAAATTGACTTAGTGCCAAATGCTAAGCCGGTGGCTAAAGCCCCATATAGGTTGGCACCGACGGAACTACAAGAATTGAAGACCCAGATCCAAGAGTTATTGGATAAAGGGTTCATACGTCCGAGTGTTTCTCCGTGGGGGGGGGGGGGGCACCAGTGTTATCCGTGAAAAAGAAGGATGGCAGCATGCAGATGTCCATAGACTACCGGGAGTTAAACAAACTCATGGTGAAAAATAGGTACCCATTGCCCAGAATTGATGATTTATTTGATCAACTTCAAGGGGCGAAATGGTTCTCGAAGATAGACCTACGTTCGGGGTACCATCAACTGAAGGTGAAAGAGGAAGATGTTCCCAAAACGGCCTTCAGAACAAGATACGGCCATTATGAATTTTTAGTGATGTCCTTTGGACTCACTAATGCACCCGCGGCTTTCATGGATCTCATGAATCGGGTGTGTAAGCCTATGCTAGACAAGTCGGTGATTGTGTTCATCGACGACATTCTGGTATTCTCCCAAGAAGAAGCGGAGCACGCTAAACATTTATGGGAGGTACTAGAAAGACTAAGGGAGGAAAAGCTATATGTAAAATTCTTTAAATGTGCCTTCTGGTTAAAGGAGGTGCAATTTCTAGGCCATGTAATTGGCGCCGAAGGGGTCATGGTGGATCCGGCAAAGATCGAAGCCGTCATCAAATGGGAACGCCCAAAGAATCCGACGGAGGTGCGGAGTTTTCTAGGGTTAGCGGGCTACTATCGGAGATTTATTCAAGACTTCTCGAAGATAGTCCTACCTACGACTAAACTAACAAAAAAAAGACACCAAGTTTGTGTGGGGTGAAGATCAAGAGAAGGATTTTCAAAGCCTTAAGCAAAAGTTGACGCAAGCACCGGTTTTAACCCTCCCGGAGGGAACGGAAGATATGGTGGTATACTCCGCTGCGTCAAAACTGGGCCTTGGTTGTGTTTTAATGCAACAGGGCAAGGTGATTGCCTATGGTCAAGGAAATTAAAGGCGACCGAGCAAAACTACCCAACTCATGATTTGGAGTTGGCGGCGGTGGTGTTCGCCTTAAAAATATGGCGACACTATCTTTATGGGGTGAAATGCACCATTTTTACCGACCATAAAAGCCTCAAATATTTCTTTGAGCAAAAAGAGTTGAATATGAGGCAAAGAAGGTGGCTCAAGACCATCAAGGATTATGATTGTAAAATCCACTATCACCCGGGCAAGGCCAATGTGGTAGCGGATGCCCTTAGTCGGAAAGGGGATTACGCTCCTATAAAGGTGCGATCAATGAAATTGGTGGTAACGTCCGATTTGATCACCAAAATCCAGGAAGCCCAAGTGGAGGCTATAAAAAGTGAAAACCAAAAGAAAGAGCGAATTGTGGGCCAAGTGAAAAACTTGGTAGAAGAAGAAAGTGGGCTTAGAACCCGATTTGGGAGAATTTGGGTTCCAAACACTTGTGAAGCAAAGAAATTGTTGCTTGATGAAGCTCACAAGTCATGATACTCGATTCATCTAGGGGCGACAAAAATGTACCATGATTTGAAACGCGACTATTGGTGGCCCGGCATGAAGCGGGCATAGTCAAGTACATGGGAAAGTGTTTGACTTGCTCACAAGTCAAGGCGAAGCATCAAAAGCCCTATGGCAAGCTCCAACCATTAAAAATTCCAACGTGGAAGTGGGAGCACGTTACAATGGATCTATTAACTAAATTGCCAAAAATACCCAAGGGGTATGATGCTATATGGGTGGTGGTTGATAGATTGACCAAAAGTGCTCATTTTATACCTATCAAGGAAACCTATTCCTCTGAAAGGATGGCAGATGTGTATATCAACGAGATAATATCACGTCATGGTGTCCCCGTATCAATCGTGTCCGACCGGGATACCCGGTTCACCTCCCAGTTTTGGAGGGAATTTCAGGAGTGGTTGGGTACAAAACTTTTACTTAGTACCGCCTACCTCCCACAAACGGATGGACAAAGTGAAAGAACCATCCAAACACTTGAGGACATGTTGCGGGCATGTGCTATTGACTTTGGTGGGAGTTGGGATCACTACCTTCCACTTGTTAAATTTTCCTACAATAATAGCTACCACTCGAGCATTGGGATGCCGCCTTACGAAATGCTTTATGGTAGAAAATGCCGAACACCCGTGTGTTGGGGTGAAGTGAGTCAACGAGAGCTAGCTAGTAAGCAAGTGGTTAAACTAGCATCCGAAAAGCTCGACTTGATTAGGGCCCATTTGAAAGCGGCACAAGATAGACAAAAGTCCTACGCGGACAAGAGAAGAAGGCCCATTGAATTCAAAAAGGGGGACATGGTCTTGTTGAAAGTGTCCCCATGGAAGGGTGTAATCCGTTTCCGAAAGCGGGGTAAACTAAGTCCTAGGTTTATTGGACCTTTCAAAATATTGGCCCGAGTGGGTGATAATGCTTATCAACTGGAATTACCGGAAGAATTGAGCGGAATCCACAACACATTCCATGTGTCCAACCTACGAAAGTTCTTGGCGGATGAAAGTGCTTACGTACCTCTAGATGATTTGGTTGTGGATAAGAAGCTTAACTATGTTGAAAGGCCCACTGCGATTCTTGATCGCAAGGTGAAGAGGCTACGAAGCAAAGAAGTGAACCAAGTATTGGTTCAGTGGGAGCATAGAAAGGGCTCCGACTTGACATGGGAACTAGAGGATGAAATGCAACGTTACTACCCTCATTTATTCGGTACGTAAAAATCGTTTCGGGGACGAAACCTCTTTAAGGGGGGTGGAGTTGTAACATCCCAAATTTTAATAGTTAAATTTCCCGTCAACGTCTAGACAACTAGAATCCTTTCGTAGTTAAAAATCTCCCTAAGTATTTGTAAGAAATCACTTCTATGTGTTTTTATGGGGTTAAATGAGTAACATTTGTGTTTTGGTAAAAAAATAAAATAAGGTCCAATCATTAGGGGCCAGAAGTGTAAATTAGCAAAACTTGAGTTAACAAAAGAAGGAGGAAGGAGAGGGAGGTCGCATATGCGACCTGTAGAACGACCCTCACCCCTCTCCTCTCCCAAATCTCAAAAATCCTGCAAATTGGAGGCTTTGAGCTGCGATTTTTGTAATCAAACACAAATTGGAAGAGCTTCTATCTTCCCAAACTCAATATCTCATCAAGTAAGTAAAACACCATTAGCTTGCATGCTAGGTCTCGAAATTAGGGGGCTAGAAATCTGAAATTGGTTGTTGATTCATGAGTGATATGATGTTAGAGAACTTATATGTTGCATATAATCTAATTTGATTAACAATTGGTGAAGTAGTCACCAATTACTTGTTCTTGAACCTCCATGCAAAGTGACCACATATGATGTTTGTGAAATTGCTCCCTTTACTTGAATTCTTGTATGAATCTAATGTTAAATGATGAATTTATGATGGGTTAGTGATATATTTCACCAAACCTATGTTAAATGGCTAAGTGGGAGGTTCAAGGGAATGGGTAATATGTGTGTATAAATGTATGCACACAAGGTGTTTGATAACATGCCTAAGAGAATCAAAATATGGTAAATGTAACAAATTTCCTTGTATTGATGTTGGATGACCATAAGGAACTATAATTTCACAAAATTTGACCCAACTTGATGATATTATGTGCACTAGCTAGCTTGGACAATGTATGCCTTTAGTGGTCATGTTGATGTAATGAATTCATATGGCTAGATGTAAATTTGATGAATATTGCTTGATGGCCATCCTTATGAATTAGTAATATGTATGTGTAGCATAGAAGTCATGTTATTGAAATGTGATAAGAGTGCTACTATGATTAAGGTCCTAATATTGTTAGTGATCAAGGGAGTAACTCCGGAATTGGTGGAAGCGGTGGATCTAGCTCTAAAGGTAACATTACTTATGTTACATGAAGTAGTTAAGTAATTGTGTATTTAGAATTTAATAGAATAAACTATGAATTTTATAAATGGGTGACGAATGGTTCTAGGAACCGTGAAGCCCAAAGCCAAGAGGTTCTCCAATGATAAACTTGACCATAGAAAAGATTCGGACGAATCAAATAACGAATGAAAGTTACAGTGGCGGAAATGGGCTTATAGAGTCTATGCCAAGTAACAAGAGAAAAGGAATCATAGGTGGTTATAGAACCATAGATTCCAAGGCTTATATGTGGTCAAGTTAGGCATTGGGGTAAACCAAGGGCAAGGACCCGTCTTAACAGGTCAAATAATAGTACAAGGGTCATTTGGTTATCAACTAAAATGATTAGTTGAATCAATGTTTAGTAGAGTGAAATTATATGAACTATGTCAAAACTTAGTGTATTTGGTAATGCGTAATGCTAGATTCACAACGGAAGTGTAGAACTAATTGTTAGTCTGCACACTAATATTACGTGGCCATATTGCTTGCATTATGATTATAGATGTAAATTATATGTATTGGGCAAATTCTGGATGATAACCTTTGATGGTTGTCACAAGAAATTCCTTAATGGGTCAAACGGGTCGGTTGAACCCGTTAGTCGAGAGTACGAATTTGATTCGACTAAGGTATGTTGTAGACAAGAAAATATGTTTTTAGAAGTGTTTTATGATAGTTAAACCCATGTTAAAGGGTAGGGAATTTGGTTGGGAAAATTGGTGCAAAAATCTGGGAAAAGGGAGCAAAATCTGGCTAAGTATAAAACTGGCCGAATTTGGCTCAATCCCTGGAAAAGTAGTTCCAAGCGTATGGCTCGGAACTTCCAGAGTTGTAGGCAATACTCCTGCAGCTCTAGGCATATGGCTTGGAAATGGTGAAGTTCCAAGCGATACGCCTGGAACCCAGTCCCTGATTTTGTTAATTATTTCTCTTGTTAACATTGTTTTATACATGTTTAAGCAATAGAAACTCATTTGTGAAAGTGAGTGAATTGTAGGTAAAGGGAAAGCCTAGCGGGAGCTTATCAAGTCATGGAAGAACCGATCACGTCAAGGGATAAACAATCCATTGTATTTTGATGAAACAACTATGTATGATTTGATTAACACTTTTGGATATCAAACTCAAGTAGGAGTGTCTTTTTGTAAATGTTACACCACAATGTTGGTGTTTTATGTTTATTAAACCGTCTGGTTGAACAAAAAATTTCTGGGACCTATTTCTAAATAAGTAATTGTATTTTTTTGGTATCAAATCGAACATAGGCGTTACACTAGGTGACTCACGTGTGCTAATAAACATGATAATGTACTCATATACTGCAACAACTGAACATTCCCCATTTTACCTAGGTGTATGTATACAGGATGTACTAGCAGCGTATCCTCCACACTTTCGATATACCGGGTAACTATACTACCATGCTTGTATATAGGATGTACTAGCGGCGTATCCGCCACATAATAATATAGAAAACGTATCACCTGTTTGAAGGGTTTTGTACGGGTTTATCAAAGTCATATTAACCATTTAATATGTATTACGCGGAGGAAGCAATGTTTAAAACATATATTTATTTTCATATGTAAAACCGATTTTACACAAGTTAAAACCCGAACAAAGTGGATCCAAATATGGAGTGTATACTATCAAATGAAAACCATAACCATAGGAGGTTTAGGTATGTAAGGAATATTACGCTTAGAAGATTTCCGGCTGAATTCCAATTTTATTATGTTCCGGCTGAAGTTGAAGTTGAAGCGGAATTCTCACTTCAAGCGGGACTGGCAGTTCAAGCGGAAAGAAGCAGTTTTGTCCTTTAGCGAATATTCCGGGTGAACTCGATTATCCACCAGATTATGAGTTCAAATGGATTTTTCCTGAGATGTCTTTTCAGCAAGTCGAATCCTGCAAAAGCTTCTCGTATGCTTCTATATCTGATTCAAGCCGCTCTCCTAAAGTAGTATGTTGCTGCAAACACGCAAGATATTCCAAATGTCGATGTTTATTCTTTTGGTAGTTTGTATTTGACTTTACGTTTTACGGTATAGATTAGATCGCATGAGATCAATGGCTGTCATTGATCTCATCAGCACTATATATAGCCTAGTTAGCTCATAGGTTACACATCATTTGTTCTTGAACAACTTGTAATAGTGTAGCTTTGAGTTAATGCAAATAGTGCCGAGTATTTGTTACTTCGATGTTACTATCTTTCTACAAATCAAGCTTTTACACTATACACAAGAACTAAATATTGCTTAAGTAGAGTGAAATATAACTTTAATTGCGCAGGGTTATATTTGCAAGTAAAGGGCTTTTGTTTTAGTTTAACTCTAACTAATAACGATCCTACAAGTGGTATCAGAGCTTTGGTTCTCACTTTGAAGACTTACAGTGCTTCAAAGTTGATACTTTACTTGCTTACTTTACAAGCCTTGCTGTTTCTTCTTTCAAAAGGTTTTTAAAATGAGTGATTTTAGTCTAAGTTGTCCAAATGGTTCTTCCAACAAACCACCAATGTTCACTCCTGATGACTTTGGTACCTGGAAACTCAGGATGGAAGGTTTTGTTAGGATTTTGGACCGCCGTATTTGGAAATTTTTTACTGAAGGACCTTACTCACCCATGGTTTCTTCTGCTGATGATGCAGAAGTCAAAATACCTAAACCACTAGACAAATATGTTGAATCTGACTATGCTGCTCTTGAATTTGACCATAAGGCATATTGGACTCTACAGGCTGCACTTCCTAACTCCATCTTAAGTGGGTTCAAAGGATATAAAACTGCATTTGACCTGTGGAATGCCTTAAGTGAAATGTATGAAGGAACCAGTGAAGTAAAAGAAAACAAGAAAGATGTTTTAAAACAGAAGTATGAAAACTTTACTTTCAAATCTGGTGAAACAATGACAAACCAGTACTTAAGATTTGTTTCTTTGCTTAATGAACTCCAAAAGGTAGATGTAAAACTAGACCAGGTAGATGTAAACATAAAGTTCCTACGTTCCCTGCCTTCTGTGTGGACAGTTTACACAGTGAGCATCAGAGAATGCAAAAACTTGAAAAAGATGAGACTCAGTGAACTTCACGGCATACTCAGTGCCTATGAAATGGAACTAGATCTTAAACAAAACTCATCTTCTGGGTCAACTCACCTGTTTTCATCTACACTAGTAACTACTGATTTTAACAGTCAAAGGTCTTCAAATTCATCATCATATCAGTCACCTATTGTCAGTTTCCCTGAGACACCAAGGTGTCAAGAAAGTTTTTCAAACACGTTTGAAAACTCTCACAATGCTCATGTAGCAACTGACTCTTACCAAGGCTTCATTCCTGTAGATCTTGAGTGTATAGGTGCTGATGATTTGGAGGAAATGGACATAATGACTCAACTAGCTATGGTGTCTGACAGAGCTCAAAGGTTTTACAAAAGAACTAGTAGAACCTACAAGGGAGCAAAAGGTGCTCACATAGGCCTTGACAAAAGCAAAGTGAAGTGTTATAACTGTCACCAACTTGGTCACTTCGCAAGGGAGTGCTCTCAACCAAGAAGAGAAGGACGGAACCAGGGTCATGTCCAAGTGAAAAATCATGGAGGAAACAACAACAATTCTGGTAACAACTCAGGTCCTCACCCTACTCCACCAAAGCCAACCGGAAGTCAAAACCACCAGAATGTGGTTGCTGCTGTTGCCAATCAAACCTCATGTGTTGAATAGGGAAATTTCGTTGCTGAGTTTGAGCCTACCAACCATGCTTTGATGGCCAAACAAGACTCCATCTCAGATCAGGTAAACTCAATCCTTGAGAAAGTTTTAGAAAACATATGCATCCCTGCTTGCATAGAACAAGTGGCAAAGTACCGAAATCACAACACTGACTTGATTGATGAAGTTTCAAACCTAAATGAGTTAAAGGAATGTTTTAAGAAAACTGAATCATCATACATTTCAAAAATTGAAAATTTAACCAAAGAGTATGAACAGTTAAAACAAACAAACTAAGTGCTTGAAACACAGCTTGATGACTTGCTTTCAAAGCTTGAGAAATCAAGAAATGAAACCAAAGATGCTAAGGCTGAGGCTGATGTTCTTGAGATCAAGCTAAAAGATGCTTTGTTTACTTGTGACAAATTCCAAGCAGCAAATAGTAAGGCTGAGAAGCTATGGATGGGAGGGATGTATTGTAAAGCAGGTGTTGGGTATAACAATGTTGAACCACCAATTGAATACTCACCTGTAATCAAACCAATTGAAGCTTTAAAATCAGAATGTAAAGTCAGTCTCACAGTTGATGACATCTCATCACAGTCAAGTTCTGAAAACACTGTTGAGGTTAAGAAAACTGAAGTCACTGATGCAAGCACCTCTGCATCAGCTGACCAATCAAACATTTTGAAACCATCAATTGTTGTTCCTCCACCAACTATTTATGAACCCAAGGATTCAAAAGTTGGATGGAAACAACCTGAGAAACCAAAGGGATGTCAAACTCAAAGGTTTGGTCAACTCACTTTCAACCAAGTAACCAAACATGAGTCTCCCAGAATTTTTGAAACAAAGATGGTTGAATGCATGTGCTGTGATGAACAAGGTCACCTAGCTGGTATATGTCAGTTTAATCCAATGAGTAAAGTTAAACCATTTTCAAAACCAAAACCTGTTTTGCAACCAAAAGCTAATTTTCAAAAGAAACTCACAGGAAAAATTTCACCTGTGAAGAGCCACACAATGAAGCATTTTTGGATCTGAATCCAACAGGGTCTTAATTGGTCACAAGTTTAAACATTTCAACATGAAATAATTTAAAAGAGTTGAAATGTTTTGGATCTGAATCCAACAGGCTAAATTGTCCTGTTTCACAGGAAAAATTTCACCTGTGAAGAGCCAGACATTTCAACATGAAATAATTAAAAATAATTATTCATCACAAGTTTAAACTATTTATTCGACTATAAATTATAACTAAAGTTGTAATAAAAGTTAACTCAATAATTTGTCGTAATATAAGAAATTAATTTAAATATACTCACGCGATCGAACAATAAAAATACTAATATGTATTATTACTTGAACCAATATTCAAGACTTGATTGCTAATATATATTTAAATTTCCATTCATAAAGTTCGACAAACTCTTTTTACAAAACGAATGTAAAAATTATGTCGGGTTTTCCAAACAAACACAAAACGGGATTATTACATCAAGATTTAACCGGTAATCACTTGGGTGACGAACTGTTACTCAAATGAATCAGACCCCTTATGCAAATGTTCTATTTATATATTAGGGCACTCTTTGCTTGCATTGTCCAGTACACTTCACCTTTACGTTTGATCATGTGAGTTTCACGACACATTTCCTTTTAATTGTTTTATTACTATGGGGGAGAAATCATGATCAAACAAGCATTTTACCCGATATTATGGAATTACTGTTAAACGTATGGTTACAGGTTCTGTTACGGCCCAACTTGTGTGCATTTCGTTATATATTGCCATTTGAATTAAATTTCACTATTAATTGATTTCAATTAGTTATGTACGAAACGATAGCTAGTGAATAGATTAATTTGGGTTGACAACTCTACTTACGATTGGTAGCTCTGGTCATGACACCCTTGATTTGTCAGTAAGTACATGCCAGTTATCCAGTTATTTACGGTGTTTCTTGGGCGAGATACCATGAGTGGGTAAAACTGTTAGTGTTTGAAATCAAGGTTCATATGAGATCATACAACAAGGACGATTCCCTTTTAATATCTTATATGCAAAACTATTTACAAATTATTTGTAGATTCCTAAACCTGTGAACTCACCAACAATATGTTGACTTTTCTTTAAAATCATGTATTTCTCAGGTAGATGAATTCAACCTGGCATGCAAATGGGGTGAAACTTAAATAACAGACATACAAATCCCAGAGTCGTAGTCCCTTTTCTATCTTAATTAATATTTGAGAAATTTTGAAATTAAGACTTCGTTTATTTTGTAAAACTTATGCATATCGCCACTGCTTTTCCGCTGCAACCAAACGATATGTAATTTTATTATTAATGAAGTAGATGATGTTCCTTGTACCCACGACTATAATTCCATCCATTCGCACCCCTTCCTGACCAGTGTGTGACACCTACTCAAGGAAACAATAGTTGGTAAAGTTTCCTCCTTATAATCCACTTTAGGATTTATCCCCAACCAATGTGGAATAAGTTCCACTTAATTTTCTCTCTAGTTTTCACAGTTTAAAAGTTTTGAAACCTCAACTTTGAGCATCGATGTCTCATTCATACGAGCTCGGATTTGGACGCAGTTTGGTGCTTTGGAAAGCTCTCCAAACGTACTATACACCCCATAAAATACATAACCATTAACTGTAACATCTGTGTCCGACCCAATTACAAAACCCGACCCGAATTTGAACTTGTCACGCAAATCGAGTCTTGATTTAACAATTACCGGAAGAATTTGTCCAAATTATACATTTAAATCATGTTTGGCTAATTCCATAATCATTTTCGAAAACAAAATAATAAATTTACAAGGTTTTAGGTTAGACGATTTGATTAAAACAAAAATAGAGCAATTTTCAGCTTTTACGCGATTTCGATATTCGATTAATCGTTTACCGGGAATCTCGGGATTTTTAAATCAAAATATATTACTTTGAATATCCTACAATCATTTTATAATATTAAAAACCAATTGGTTAAATTTTGGATTAATTTTATTAATTAAAACGCAAATAATTGAATTTACCGTTTTTCGTGTAAATCCGTTAATAACCGGGAATCACGTAAATTTCAAAAATCATATTTTAATGTTCCTAAAGGTTCTATAAGGTTATTATAAGTTGCTCGTAAAATATTAGAGGCTAACGAGTTAAAACGAGAACGAACGGTTAAAAAGAAAATAAATATATATAAAGTACGTATTTTTATACCTCGTTATGCGTAACCCGAGACTTAGAAAATCATGAGAGGTTATTCTAAATAAGTTTTGGGCATTAAATATTAAGTTTCTCAAAGTTTAGGGGTTAAAATCGCATAACACCAAACTTCAGGGTCTAAACTGTAAATAAAAAGTTCAGGGGCCAAAACTGCCAAACCCCCAAACATGCTCACGGGTCGTGACGCCTGACCCCCTATCTCTCGCGACCTCCGCCCAATTTGCACCAGATTCGATTTTTTTGCCACGTTTTCAACTTGTTCTCCACGATTGAACCTTTATACGTGTTGATATGATCAGATTATCACCATGTATGCATGTCTTAACCTCCTACGACCTCATCTAGTATATATAGCAACTCGATCCATCCACAATCCTCACCAATTTCGCAAAATACAACCCCAAAAACCCTTAAACTCATCCGAAACTTGCTCATCCAAATTCGATCTGCTCGTTTAAAGTTTGAAGCTGAATTTCTGCAGTTAAGCTACCCTAGGTATGATCTAAAATAACCTATCTCAGTTTTTTCAAATTCATTCTCTATGTATGTTTTCTAAAACTATGCTAAAATTAGGGTTCTTGAGCTTGTTTTGCCAAAATCGGGTGATCGGGTTGGAATTAGGGTCTGAATTTTTGTAGGTAATCCTAAAATAATGTGTTTTAAGAAAGCCCTAAGTTAATTTCAAGTTTTGGAAAGGTTTGGTATTTTATTTAAATAACGGTCAAAATTAGGGTTTTCATGTTGTTATTCTGCCCAAATCGAGTAAAAGATATTGAATTAAGGTTTACTATTTTGAGAAATATTATAATATATCATAATGAATAAAACCCTAAGTTTTTACAGTTTTATAAAATGTTTGATATTTATTTAATAAATACAATGAAATTAGGGTTTTTACGGCGTTGCTTTGCTAAAATCAAACAAACAAGTTAATTTTAGGGCTAATCTTGTAAGATATGTTATAAAATAATATTTTAAGTAAACGCCCTAATTTTATTTAATTTTATAAAATATTTTGCTATTTATTTGATAATTATTTCGAAATTAGGGTTTTGAATATGATTATTAAATATCAAACAAACAAAAGGTATTGAAACTTGATTTTTTTGTCTTACACCATATATATATATATATATATATATATATATATATATATAATAAGTATATATAAGTCCAAAAGTGTTAAATAAATGAAAATACTAAACAAATACTAAAACCCTAATTTCCCGATAAAGGGCAAAATGGTCTTTTTATCAAATAAGACCTAAACTCTCCTTAAGTTCCTCATAACTATATCATTATGATTCCCTATATTCTTATAGCATATTCGTTTCCACTAGGATAATCTCCAGGTTGTTATCTCTCGCAAATCGGTTATATCCCTCATATTCGATCTACTTATCAGGTGAGTAACCACTAAATCCCCCTTTCTTTTAAAATGGGATATGACTCAATATTCAATTCGTATTATCATTACTAATGGTGATTCATTCGAATGATAATCCGACTTATGAGAAATCATAGCTCCATATCTTTAACATTTTTGGGGTGTAACATGTATCTCCATTCAAAATCATTTCTCTAAACGTTATGCGATTATATGTTGATTGAATGAATTCTATGTGGAATCGTTATGGAGGTCTATGTGGAATTGTTATGGAGGTCTCTAGTCTGCTAGTCTCCCTCTATATGAGAAAATTATGATGTGAAGTCAAAAGCAATTGAAGGTTTGATATATTTATTTGTTTCATTATTTGACTGACTGTATATACATGAATGTATCTCTTATCACGTATATCGCATGTGTTAAAAATATGTTTTATAAGTTTGTGTTTACTCACCAACTACTTTTGTAGTTGACACTTGATTTTATACATGTTGCAGGAATCCATACTTGAACTATGTTGTGAACACGCTAGGATTGCTGGACCTAGATTAAAGACTTTAAATCAGTTAATATGTATTTTATGTTTACTTTATTGTATGATATCTTTAGTTGATTAATGAAAAATGGCATGTTTAAGTATTACAATTTAATTTTAGTTGTCATGTGCATCTGGACAATCATTGTGCCCCGACATATTCCGCCGTCGGTTAGGGTGTGACATTAACCTATGTTATCTGTATTTTATTTATGTCCAAAGTTGGTGAAAAACTCATTTTCACACTTGGTGAAAAAAACTCATTTTTCACTAGTTTTTCTTCCAAAATTCCAACACTAAATACCAATAAAATAAATTTAATAGGACATTGAATCAGTCATATTATTAATGACTCCACACTTTAAATAGTCAAAGGGGTCGAATTAGTCAAGTGAGTTGAGACATTTAAGTTTGACTCATCCCACACATTTTTTCCATCAATTTCCACATGTTTTGACAGTTTCGAGTCCTTGACTCGAACAACCAACTTCAAGTATCGATATCGCATTCATTTTAGCTTCATTTAAACACTGTTTGGTTTGTTATGATACTCTCACAAATTAAAACCCATACCTATAAATAATTAATTATAACATATATAATAATAGTTATTTGTGTCTAAATCACTAAAAACTCATTTTTACTCAATTTATCTAATCGTTTAAACACTAATGTGCGTGTTAGTGTTCATTTATTTGACTAAACGTTTTATGTAAATGTTAATTTTGGTCTTGGTCTAACTTGTGAGTCAGCTTGGGTGAAATTTTATAATACCCAACATTTTTATATGTGTAATCGCTTAACTTTCCAACATGTTTGTTATAACGATTGATTGGATTTGACATTATAATTGTTATTAACAAGTTGCAGACCCGCCCGCGCGTTGCGGCGGGCCTGCAATGACAATGTCGTTCAGTTTCATTTGATATTGTGATCTGTCCGCGCTTTGCAGCGGGCTATCAATTTACCCGTCACTTTAAGTAAAAAAACGTTTTAATGTGGTGAAAATATAAAACTATAAAAAAATATAGACTAAAGTCGAAAACTCTAAAAGTATACTAAAAAAATGTAAGTAGAGAAGCTAAGGAGTATAAAA
>JBCNJP010003987.1:0-29000 GCA_039602395.1 Deinandra increscens subsp. villosa
GATTGTTAACAGATTGGTTTTTGGTATGGTATGCGTTTGTTTTGGTTACCAAAGTGAAGTGAGCTGGTTGGTAAAAATGTTTGGTTTTGTTATAAGAATGCAGAAAATGTTGTGTTCGATTTGTCTGTTAAAATTTCTTGCCTTGGACCTGCATTAGTGCAGTATTTATTTGTTTTGTTGATGCAGCAACTTATCTATATCCCATAATCTTTATTTTTGTCAAAGCGTCTCACTAGCCTGACCTTGCGTTGTGTAATATCGACCAACCTGATGTGATTTGTTCGAAGCTTTACTGTAATATACTTTTTAAAACCATGCTTTTCTTTTTTGTGCTATTGAAAACATGTCTACTTAACCCAATAGGTAATCTCAACTGCATATAAAAAGGTGGGTTTATTTTTTCTGCCCGAAAACATTAAAAGACAGGAATCAGAGAAAACTACTGTCCTATGTAATTTCACTTTATTTTTAATAAATATTAGTTAAAATGGTGTTATAGTAATTTTTCATTTAATCTAATTCTAGAACGTCTTATTTAATTGATATAAAATCATTGTTTTCTAGTTGTCCTAGTTGGTGAATCATAGCTATAACAATTCTAAATATATGGTTCATCACAATTCTATCTCAACTTAAAAAAAAGGTACCGGGTTGGCGGATCTTGAATTTTTTTTCGTGGGTGACCGAAAATTTGTGGTGACCGAATCAATATATAAAAAAAAAAATAGTGGTGACCGACACGATATATATACAAATTTTCTTCATAAAACGCGTATATATAAAAATTTTCTTCGTAAAACACGTATACTCGGTACCTCTAGACAAAAAACCAGCAGTGACCGAGGTCACTGCTGGGGTTAACAAAGATTCGCCCCTGCGGCGGGTTCTAAAAGTGAAGACCATTGGCGAAGACATCGTTGCATCAAACAACATTAATATAAAACCCTTTTAAGTAATATTAATTAAAAGTAAAGTGAAAATACATGATTGGTTGGTTTTGGTTTTTTTTTTAGTTTTTTTTTAATGTGTTGATTTTCTCTAGAACCATATCGTATATATACTAGTTATACCGATGTCTTAAAAAATAATATAATGAGTAAACTACTATTTGTATCCCTGAGGTTTGGTCACTTTTGTCACCTGCATCCGATTTTCAAATTATTAACAAATCTCACATGTGGTTTGCATTTTGTTGCCATCTGAATCCTTCGGACTAACGAGGGTTAGATTTTTCAGTTAAATAGAAGAGTATTTTAGTCATTTTACAGCTTTAATTTTTAAGGGGGTGTTTTTGTAACTTGAATAATAGGAGGGACTGTTTTATAATTTAATTAAAATGATTTAAAACTTAAAAATAACAAAAAAAATAATAATAAAGCTATAAAAACATCATGCAGACCACCAAACCACCCTAAAACCCATCTTCGCCAAACCACACCATTCACTTCCTGTCCACGGCCAACAATCCACCCGTGAATCTCATTCTCCTCTTCTTCTTTATTACATGTTTTCATTTTCAGCTATGCTTCTCAGGGTTACTCTCCCAGCTAGCTGTTCAACCCCACGATTTCTCCTCCACTCCCAACACCGTTCGGACCCCTCGTTTCCTGTCCATACCGCTGCTGCTGCTCAGACGTGCCGCCTCGATTAATCAGACGAGCAGTTCGGTGGAGTCAACGCTGCTTGCGACCGTAACCGCCTCGATTTGAGTCGTTGTTGTCCGCTCTTTGTTTCCCTAATACCCAACCACCACGGACAGTGGCGGATCTAGGATTTTTTTCTAGTGTAGTCACCATTTTTAAATGCTTCAATGTCGTATAAACATACATAAAAAAATTGGTTCGGGTCGGGTCGGCCACATAATACTAATACGGATAATAATAAAAAAACACCGTCATTAGAATTCAGAAAACACATAATATAGATACGACAATCTTTACGAATTAAAAATGTCCTCTATAGTTGTTCCCTACGAGTTTTCATCTTTTGAAAACGTTGCATTACATCTTCTTCCGAAACCTTTTGAAGGAACTCTTTTTCAATGTAACAAATGCAAGAATCGTTTGTGTATCCATCACCCATCCGATTACGCAAGTCCGTCTTCACATGCTTCATAGAAGAAAAACTTCTTTCAACACTTGCCGTTGCAACCGGTAGAACTAGTGCTAACTTCAGTAAACGATAGACCAATGGATAATCAATGTGCTTTCTTGTTTCCACCATCGTTTTGGCAAGATCACTTACCCCATTCATGTCGACAAACCTCGTGTCGTCTTTCACATTAGCAATGTAGTTACCGAGTTCATACTTGAGTTTGTCTTTTTCATCAAAATCAAAATCATTCGGATACATTTCCGCCAACTTTAACAAGTTTTGTATATTAAAGGCGCTAAAGTTACGACACGGGCTCAAAGAATTCATAAAAGTAAGCAACTCTGTGGTTACCTCGTTGAAACGGTTTCCAAGCTCTTGAATTTGCATGTCCATAATCGTGTTGAAAATGTTAACCTCGTAGTGATGACGATTGGTGATGTTAGTCTTCCTTCTTCGATGTCTCGGTCTTGGGTCAACATACTCGTCTTCCATGTTAACCGTTTCAATCTCATACTTGCCACAAAAAGAAATGACATCTTCCAAGAGTGACTTAAAACCATCAAGTCGATATGTTTGTAACTCTTTTTTGGTCGATTTAACCATTCCAACTGCATTTAATATATCCTGATCCTTTCTTTGAAGAGCTTCAGATAATTTATTAGTAATGCCCAAAATATTCTTCATCAAATGCAAATAATATATAAAATTAAAAGTTTCCATGTATACTTGAAGTCCATCCGCTTGACTTTTGCTAGCACCATCGGATCCCGAAGTTTCTACATATTCAAGCACTTCAATAATAATAGGATATAATTCAATCAAACGAAGAAGTGTTTTTTCATGAGAACCCCATCGTGTATCTCCGGCTCTTGCAAGTGATAGTTCTTGATTCTTTCCATGCCCGGTTTCAACTCTCGTATCTAAGTCTAATTTTGCTCTTTGCTTTTCTCTTCCCAAATCTATTCTTTTGCAGGATGCTCCAACAACATTTAATAAGTTTGATATTTCTTCAAAAAATTTGAAAACTTCAGAATGTTTACTTGCAAGGGCCACAATGACAATTTGAAGTTGGTGAGCAAAACAATGAACAAAATAAGCCGAAGGATTTTCTCTCAAAATTAAAGCCTTCAAACCATTAAATTCACCGGACATGTTACTTGCACCGTCATATCCTTGGCCTCTAACCCTATCCAAACTCAAATTGTAGTGAGCAAATAATTCATCGATTGCATGTTTAAGAGATAAGGCGGTTGTTTCCTTGACATGAACAAGACCAATAAATCGCTCCTTCACAAATCCTAGCTTATCAACATATCTTAATACTACAGCCATTTGTTCCTTTTTGGATACATCCCTCGACTCATCAACTAATATGGAAAAAACATCATCACCAAGTTCTTCAAATATCATTTTTAATACTTCCTGCGCAAAACAATAACAAATGTCTTTTTGGATTGCTGGAGCTGTCATCTGGCTATTCTTTGGAGCATTATTTAATGTAACTTTACCAATTTCTTCATTTATTTCACCCATCACCTTTAACAACTCTAGAAAATGTCCTCTATACAATGACGTTTCAGACTCATCATGGCCACGGAAAGGTAACCCACCATTCAACAATGCTTTGGTAAGTTTAACTGAAGTACTTAATCGAAGTCTATATTCTTCTTTTTGTTTTTCAGTTTGTCTTTCAAACGCAGCATGTATAGATCGGTTTTCTTTAACCAAGTTCTCCGCCTTTTTACGTGCTTTGTTATGACAACTATTGTTATCCCCAACATGAGTATCAAATCTTTGGACCATATTCCAATTATTGAACCCTTTACTTACGAACGCATCTTTTTGTCCAATTTCACTAAACAAGTAACAATACAAACAATACGCTTTATCAGCTTTGACACTATATTCTAACCAATTTCCATATTTTTGAAACCATTCCTTTTTGAAACGTCTTGCTTTACCACTAAAATCTCTTTGTGGAAATTCTTTCACTTTTGGTTGACATGGACCTTTTGACAAGTATGCTCGTATAATATCATCTTTTTGAGTAGGGTGATAAGATGAAATTGGTTTTCTTTCAAAGGGATCCGATGGAAGATCATTCAAATCTATTTTGGTGGATTTCGTATTTGAAGATGACGATTCAATGTTGGATGGTATACTTTGATAATATTTCTCCATAAACCTAATATTCAAGTTCAAGTTTCAATAAATCATCAAACTTGCAACTAAAATTTGTCTAATTATATCAATTCCTAAACTAATAATGCGTAAACAAATCACAAATAAGAATATGAATCAACAATCAAACTAATTATTCATCATTCTATCAAGATTTTAGACATGTAGACTAATATATTGTAACTAAAAAAAAAGGATTTAAAGACTAACCTTGAAGAATTGTGAAGTTGAGAAACTAGAATTTTGAGTTTTGATTTGTCTTGTTCCTTTGTAAGATCAAAAACAAAAAACCTCAAGATCAGTGTGAGTGTGAATGTGTGATGGAAAAAATTCAAGAAAAAAACTCAGAAGGTCGCTGCGTAGAACAGTAGAAGATAAGAAGATCGCAATCCCTAGGTTTTTTTTTAATCGCTGGTTGTTTTTTTTTTATATTAATCGCTGGTCTTGTTAGTGGGCTTCTACCAAGTGGGCTGTGGGCTTCCAATGATATCTTCACTTAAAAGAAAAACGTATTTTAAAAACAATGCTAAGCGCAGGGTTTGAACCTGCGTCTATTCGGTACCAAACGCGCGGATTTTTGAGATCAGTGGTGACCACTAGGACATAATGTTTTTATTGTTTACATTTCGTTCGATATATATATATGTATTCACCCACAGAAAAAAGAATGTAGTCACTCGCAAAACTTGTACCTACGGTTCTAGATGGATGAAAAAATGACTGTATTCCTGTGAATACGTACATATATACGTAAATCCGCCCCTGACCACGGACAGCCACCACCAAGTTCACAGACTAGATGCCGACATAATTTTGCCGAATATATTATTTTTGGACAGATTCTTCAACAGAAATAATCTAGAAAGAATTTCACCTTCAAAACTGTTATACATACCTCATTTTAATCTAGAAGAATTATTTTTCCGGTCACGTATCTCATTTAAGGATTTAGATAAAATTAAAGGGATCTGAAAGGGTTTTCTGTAAATTCATCAAATTTTTATGAATCTGAAAGGGATCTGAAGCGATGGTGGAGGTTGGGTGCTGTTCCGGTGGGAGAGTTGGTGGGTGCCGGCGATATTACAGCTACCACTCCTCCACCTCCGTCGCAGCCACTGCTACCACTCCTCGTCTCTGCCCTGGAGCTGGCAGCAGTAGCGGTTCTCCAGCTAGTGTACCTGATAACTCGCCGCCGATCCAATGTCGGAGCTGCATCGGAGATAGCGATGGTTGTAGATGATGTTAGATGGTGGTTGGGTTGGTGATTAGCGGCGATAATAGTGGCTGTGGCAGTGGGAACCGCTGGACTCAGGTGCCGTCTGGCGGCGGCAGAGAGGGGACTGAGAAAGAAAAGGGAGGTGCCCTGGCGGTGCCGGTAGGATGATTAAGAACAGATTGTGGGGTTTTTTTTTCTTCTGGAAAATTGGATTTTAATAATACAAGTTTTAACTTATTGGCCGATAATAATACGAATTTTGATGTTGGCGTACAATAATACCAATTAACCATTTCGGTCTCTAAAATGATACACCGTTAGTTTTTCACTAACGGTGTTAGTATGTTGCTGACGTGACAATCTATATGATTTTTGTAACCAACTTATTAAAATGGAGGGGCTGGTTTTGTAATACCTTCAAAAATGAGTGGTTAATATAAAATAAAATAAAAAAAACCCTAGAACCCCCATTTTACGGGGACGAGCTCTGGCGACCCTAAAACAAGAGCAGCAGCTCCGGCGAGCAATTTGTTATAGTTTGTAGAAAATCCGTTCGTAAATTTAAATAAAATAAATACTTTTATTTATTGCGATTATAACAAAGGAAATAAACCTATTCTATTACAATACACTTGAAATAGAATTGATCTACTCCTATCAACAATTACAAGGAAATAATAAAACATTACATGAAAATGAAATACAATACAAAGAAATGAATGATAATTACAATGAAATAAAATCTGAGTACAATTGAAATGAAATGATGTTGATTTAAATGAAAGAAATTTAAGACAGAGAATTTGAAAAAATGTTTTGAATACTAATTGAAATTCAAAGAAAATGATTTGTGGAAAACTGTTTAATATTAGTTAAGAAAAACGAGAAAGGTTCCAAGGAACCTTGGCGAAGGCTTCAGGTCAAAACCCGGGTCCCTTAAAACAAATTCCGGGTCTACCGAAGATCCGTTTTGTTTCCCAGGGTATAATCGCCTAAACCGTATTGTACGACCGGGATAACTCTAAGCTTGAAAATACCTTCGAAGATTGAAGAAACAACAAGAACGATGAAGAAGATGAGAGAAATATTGAGGAGAGGCGGAGATAAAGAATTCTGTGAATTCTGGTGTGTTAATGCCTCAACTAATGAGGCTGTATTTATAGTGGTGGGGATGACTTGTTGAGCACACAAAAATTATTCGTAGTCAAACTTTGTATTAAACGTCTTTAATGCAAATTGATTTCTAATTAACGCGGAATTACCTTAATTAGCTCAAAAACGCGTTTCCAGCTGTTAATCAGGAGGACCCCGCGTTACAACTGTTTTCTGGCTGAACTGGCGCTTCCGGACCAACCTTCCGCTTGAACTTCAACCTGAACCACTGTTCAGGTTGAACTCGGTTCCGCCTGGTTCAACTATTCCGCGGCTCGCGGCGATGCGAGCGTGCGAAGTGCAAAGTGCGCCATCAAAGCGCCACATTGCGCTGAGTGCGAGTTAGGGTCCAACGGATGTGTCCTACTAGAGGAAACAATAGTTGGTAAGGTTCCCACCTTATAAACCACTTTTGGTTTCATCCCCCAACCAATGTGGGATGAGTTCTCATGCTATACTTAGCATTTCTCTCTAATTTTCGCAGCTTTGACAGCTTCGAACCCTCAACTTTGAGCATCGATATCTCATTCATACGAGCTCGGATTTAGACGTGGTTTGATGCGTTGGAAAGCCCTCACAGCATACTACGCAAACCTATAAAACACAGAGGCAACAACCTATGTTATCTGTATTTTATTTTAGTCCAAAGTTGGTGAAAAACTCATTTTCACATTTAGTGAAAAAACACATTTTCACTAGTTTTTCTCCCAAAATTCCAACAATCCCCCACATGAATGGGTATCGATCTATTCTTCAAGAATCAAAGGCAATTTCGGAAGTCCAGTATTGCAGGATAGGTAGCTGTCCCCTTTGAACCTTCCTTTGTGAAGTATACTTGGGTTACTGGTGTTTGGTAGACGTGATGTCTTTGAACCAACCGACCGTTTGTGTAACCGTTATTACACCCACACAACACTTTCCCTAACTTGGTTAGCCCTCATTGTCGTGTCCAATCATGGTCCTGGAACACTTGCCTGGTTCTGCTAGAGCTCTAGGATTTGTGCCCAACAAATCCATTCGAAGCGACCGCACTTCTCTCTTGCATAGGTGATTAACACAATCATTAAAAGCATTGGTATAATGATTTACTCAAAATCATCTATGACTTACACAAAGTCATTGACCATCGTATGCTTAACCTCACACATTTCACTGTTTGGTGATAGGAATGGACTAGGAAGTACACAACTCCCTTTTAAGATTTTAGGGTACTCCCCCACTGTGACCTTAGCCAATGCGATTAGGTTGTCCTATTGAACCTAGAGCCTGGGATCTCCATTTTCATAGGTTAGGTTTTCCTTCGCATCAGCTTTCAACCCAATGGGCTTTAGTCCCATTCCCCTTGACGACTTCAAAACTAACTCTTTGCTTAAGCCTTTTGTAAACGGATCCGCAGTGTTATCCTTTGACTTCACATAGTCAATTGAGATAACTCCGGTAGAGATTATTTGTCGTACCGTATTATGTCTACGTCTAATGTGCCTTGATTTGCCATTGTACATCATGGATTGGGCGTGCCCAATTGTCGATTTACTGTCACAATGTATACAAATAGCCGTCATTGGCATAGGCCACCTTGGAATTTCTTCCACAAGTTGATGTAGCCATTCCGCCTCTTCACCAGATTTATCCAAGGCGATGAACTCAGATTCCATTGTGGACCGCGCTATAACAGTTTGCTTAGCCGATTTCCAAGCAATAGTCGCGCCACCAAGCGTGAACACATACCCGCTTGTTGATTTGGAATCCTTTATATCCGAAATCCAATTCGTATCGCAGTATCTCTCGATAACTGCTGGATCTCGGGTATAATGCAGTCCATAATCTCTTGTGTATCTTAAGTACCTTAGTAAACGAGTCATTGCCTTCCAATTTACCGCGCACGGATTACTCGTGTACCGGCTTAGTCTGCTCATAGCATAAGCCAAATCTGGTCTGGTACATGTCATAAGATACATGAGACTCCCAATCACCCTTGAGTACTCTAACTGAGCAACCCCTTTTCCTCTATTCTTAGCAAGATGAAGGGTAGTGTCAACCGGAGTTTGAGACACACTCTTATCTCCTGCGTTGAACTTGTAACGGATTTTGTCCACATAGTGAGATTGACTTAAGACAATACCATTTGGGATTCTGATGATTTTTACACCGAGTATCACATCTGCGAGCCCTATGTCTTTCATGTCAAATATCGCTTTCAACATGTCTTTAGTAGCTTTGACCATCTTATCATCACTCCCGACGATAAGCATGTCATCTACATAGAGACACAAAATCACATAACCTCTAGGTGTGTCTTTCGCATAGACACACTTATTGCACTCATTTATTTTGAATCCGTTGTCAAGCATGACTCGGTCAAACTTCTGGTGCCATTGCCTAGGAGCTTGCTTCAAGCCATACAAAGACTTGACGAGTCTACACACCTTGCCTTCTTGGCCAAGAGCGGTAAAACCCTCAGGTTGTTCCATGTAGATCTCTTCTTCTAAATCACCGTTTAGAAACGCGGTCTTTACATCCATTTGGTGAACCTCCAAGTTTCATAAAGCCGCTATAGCAAGCACCAACCTTATCGAGGTTATGCGAGTAACAGGTGAGTAAGTATCAAAGTAATCCAGACCCTCCTTTTGTCTGTATCCTTTAATCACTAGCCTCGCCTTATACTTGTCAATGGAGCCATCGGCTTTCAACTTCTTCTTGAATATCCACCGATATCCAAGTGGTTTGCAACCCTTAGGAAGATCGACAAGCTCCCAAGTGTGGTTCTGCAAGATAGACTCTATCTCACACTTGATGGCTTCTTTCCATTGAGGCCCATCTGGAGAGGTTACCACCTCGCGGTAGGTATTAGGTGTCACACCCCCAATTTCCACCTAACGGAGTTTAACCGCGTGAGGGTATGATCCAGACCAGGATCCCAGACTTCAGTTACAACCAAACATAACAGAGTTTAATTTAGGTAAATAAGGAACAGTTATTACAGACCCATAATGAATTAACGGTTTAGCGGAAGCATAAAACGGGTTACAGACATTGTTTACAAAATGTTTAATTCAACTGATTGGAAAACATAGTTTTCAATTCAAAAGATAACGTTCAGTACTGCCGCTGCCGGTGCCTTCGATGATCCTCCTAGCGACCTGAAAAGCATTCAACAATCAAGTGTCAGCCAAGGCTGGTGAGTTCACTAAGCGGTCTACCTGTCACAAGTAGACCAAAATTTTATGATCAAAGAAGGGTAAAACACAATCAATATCATAAGACTAGTAAGTTTTCCATATCGTAGGTAGCTAGCCTAAGTTATGCACATTTGAATTGTTCGCAACCGAAGCTGACAATGTATAGGTATTACCTACGGATTTTGCCTTCCCGTGTCCTGAAAGACCACGGAGGGTAGGGTAACATTGGTCCCAGTCCGACCGCCAGTCGGGTTGGTGCATCCCGTGCACCGCTGGGCGGGGGTGTCAATCCCCAGTAGTACTACTCAACATCACCTAGCTATTCTATATTAACGGCCCGAATGTAAGGACTTTTTAGTTTATCAATCAATTCAATGATACATATGATATTTGGTCGGAAAAGTTTACTTAGTAAGAAATACCTTACCGCTGCACGTTATCATCCCTGAAAGGACATAACAACATATAGTAATGAACTCACCTTAGGTTGCTCAGCTTATTCTTCAAATAAACCCGGTTATGATTGTTAACGAGGACCTAATAATCACATTGAGGTCTTAGGTGTTAGGTTGTTTAACTTTTAGCTATACCGCTAAGACCATAACACTAGCACATTGGAAAATACGACACGACATAACGACACACGACACCGATGGTTGATCATACACAAGTGTTTATATACATCAGGAGTCCAAGAAAGTATTATCATAGTATAGAGCATGCAAGTCATGGCATATCATTCAAGCAAATTGTACAAGTTTGGATTCTGGTCACAGTTTCGCTAGCAGTTTCGCTAGACAGTTTCGCTAGGCAGTTTCGCCGTGTCCCGGGCAGCACTTTCGCTAGGCAGTGCCCGGTGGCACAGTTTCGCTAGGCTAGTTTCGCTCGAAACTGTTGGCACAGTTTCGCTAGCCTAGTTTCGCCCGAAACTGGTTTGAACTTTCGTTCAAGGAATTTCGCTCAGCAGATTCGCTCGGACAGGTCTGGTCAGTTTACCTAGCGACACTATAGTTTCGCTCGACTAGTTTCGCTAGAGGGAGATAGGCACAGTTTCGCTACACAGTTTCGCCTGATGAAGGCACAGTTTCGCTAGTCGCTAGAAAAACCCGTAAATTTGCCTAAAAACCTTTCTAACAGCTTCTGTAACACATGCAAATCAATATCTAGCATACCTAAACGTTTACTAACATCATGGGAGCAATTCTAACACCTTAAACACGGATTCTAGTCATCAATTTGCCAAGAACACAATTTCACATAAAGGACATAATTAGCATGGATCTTCAAATTAACATGGCAAGATACAGAATTGATGTTAAGTCTAGCATTCCTAAGCATCATGGCAGTAGCAGAAGTCATTGCATGTAGATTTTAAGCATACATTTTAGTCTAACATACAAGAAATGCATAAAGGTGGTTCATGTGACTCACGGATGATCTCCTATGCTCAAGAGGGTGAAAGCTTGGGGCTGGAATCTTGGTTTCTCGTGTCGTTTTCTGCTGGCCAGAAGTCACAGGAGTAGGAGAGTGCAGATGTGTGTGTTTTGAGTGAGGTGAGTAAAAGTGAGAGAGTTGGCTTGGGTTTTCTATATGTAGGGGGCCAGTTTCGCCCGCAGTTTCGCTGGCAGTTTCGCTGACCACGTGAAACTGGTCCAGCAGACCAAGAGCCTTAACTACCGGGCGAAACTGTAATTTCGCTCGGTAGTTTCGCTGGCTTCTTAAAAGGGTAATTTCATTCTAAGTAAGGTAAGCACGTTTTCTCGATAAATCACATAATTTCACAATGAATTAATTAAGCATGTTGCATAACTTCACACAGTGGTAATGAGCAAATAATCATATAACACATATGGTCGGGTCCGGTGATCAACCAAAGGTCGTGGACGTATCCGGTCTAGGTAAGCATTAATTAATTAATTAATTACTATTGGTAATGTGACTAACGGAGTTTGTCTAACGGAACTAACAGTTTTAACGGAAAGACTTAACGGAGTTAACTTGGGAAGTTGCAGTTGTCACAGCCTCCCCATGTTAAGGAATTTTCGTCCCGAAAATTAGCTAGTACCTTGGGTTGATGCGGAGGCTTGATCGAACAGGTGAGGATATTTCTTTCGCATCTGGTCTTCTCGTTCCCATGTGAATTCCGGTCCACGTTTCGATTGCCATCTAGCCTTGACAATTGGGATCTTGCTTTGCTTCAATGCCTTTTCTTCTCGTCCCATTATCTCAACGGGTTGTTCTACAAATCGGAGTTGCTCGTCAACGTGGAGCTCCTCGAGTGGAACTATCAAAGTGTCATCAGCCAGACACTTTTTCAAGTTGGAAACGTGAAACACGTTATGTACTCCATCCAGTTCAGGTGGCAAGTCCAAACGATACGCCACCGTTCCAATCTTCTCGGTTATTGGGAAAGGTCCTATGTAGCGAGGGTTTAACTTCCCGCGCTTTCCAAAGCGGACCACACCTTTCCAAGGCGAGACTTTTAACAATACACGGTCGCCTACTTCGAATTCTAACGGCCTTCTTCGATTGTCCGCATAACTCTTTTGTCGGTCTCTTGCAGCTTTCATGCGGTCTCTAATTTGCACAATTCTTTCAGTTGTTTCGTACACCATTTCGGGTCCAGTAAGTTGACTATCACTGACTTCAGCCCAACAGACCGGTGATCTACACTTTCGTCCATAGAGAGCCTCAAAGGGAGCGGCTCCAATACTGGAATGGTAGCTGTTGTTGTAGGAGAATTCGACCAATGCCAAGTGGGTTTCCCAGTTCTTTCCAAAATCCATTACACACGCTCGGAGCATATCCTCAAGAGTCTGGATTGTGCGTTCTGTTTGGCCATCTGTCTACGGATGGTATGCGGTGCTCATATCTAAGCGAGTACCTAGCGCTGATTGTAGTGATCTCCAGAAGTGTGAGGCAAATCGGGGGTCTCGATCGGAGATAATAGACGTGGGCACTCCGTGGAGCTTGACGATCTCGTCAATGTAGATTTGTGCCAACTAGTCAGTCTTGTCATTTTCCTTGAGGGCTATGAAATGAGCGGATTTTGTTAGTCTATCCACAATGACCCATATCATGTCGTTTCCACGAGGTGTACGGGGCAGTCCCGTGATGAAATCCATGGATATTTCCTCCCATTTCCATTCAGGAATTTTCGGTTGCTGCAGTAATCCTGGAGGCTTTTGATGTTCTGCTTTGACCTTTGAGCATGTTAAGCACTTACTGACGTATGTAGCGATGTCGGCTTTCATCTTTGGCCACCAGTATAATCCTTTCAGATCTTGGTACATTTTATCCGAACCGGGATGGACCGAATATCGAGACTTGTGAGCTTCGTCCATGACCAGCTCTCGAAGATTTCCATGAAGAGGCACCCAAACACGATCCTTGTAGTAGCGGAGTCCATCTGACTTAACCTCCGAAGTTCCATCTATGCCAGTTAAGGATTCTGTCTCAAAATTTTCTTCTTTCAAGGCTTCTTTCTGGGCATCCCGAATTCTATCCGGTAACCCAGCATGAATCGTGAGTTGTAGAGCTCGAACCCTTCTAGGTTTAGCATATTCTTTTCTGCTCAAAGCGTCAGCCACAACGTTGGCCTTGCCTGGGTGGTACTTTATCGCCAAGTCGTAGTCATTTAGCACCTCGATCCACCTACGCTGTCTCATGTTGAGGTCTTTCTGTCCCATTATATGTTGGAGGCTTTTATGATCAGTAAATATCGTGCATTTGGTACCGTACAGGTAGTGCCTCCAAAACTTTAAGGCGAATACAACAGCTCCTAACTCCAGATCATGGGTCGTGTAATTCTTCTCGTGAGTCTTTAGCTGCCTTGACCTGTAAGAGATGACCTTACCCCTTTGCATTAGGACACATCCGAGTCCCTGGAGAGAAGCATCACAATAGACCTCAAAGTCGTCAACACCATCTGGTAGAGATAACACAGGCGTGGTACAAAGTGTTTCTTTCAAAGTCTGAAAGGCTGTTTCTTCTTTTTCACCCCATCGGTACTGAACACCTTTATGCGTAAGAGCGGTTAGCGGTTGGGCTATCTGAGAGAATCCCTGGATGAAACGACGGTAGTAGCCCGCTAGCCCTAGAAATTGCCGAATCTCCGTTGGTGCTCGTGGTGTAGACCAATTCTTGATCGCTTCTACTTTGGATGGGTCCACATGAATACCCTGCTCGTTGACGATGTGGCCTAGAAATTGAACTTCTCGGATCCAAAAATCACATTTGGAGAACTTGGCGTAGAGTTGCTCCTTCCTTAACAACTCTAATATTAACCGCAGGTGTTGCTCGTGCTCTTCTTTCGTCCTCGAGTAAACGAGTATGTCGTCGATGAAAACAATTACGAACTGGTCAAGGTAAGGTTTGCACACGCGATTCATGAGGTCCATGAACACCGCCGGTGCGTTTGTTAAGCCGAAAGGCATGACTAGGAACTCGTAATGACCGTAACGCGTTCTGAAAGCCGTCTTTGAAATGTCCTCCTCGCGGACCCTAAGTTGGTGGTACCCAGACCTTAAGTCGATTTTTGAGAAGTAACTGGCTCCTTGTAGTTGGTCGAACAGGTCGTTGATCCGAGGGAAAGGATATCGGTTCTTAATAGTGACTTTGTTGAGCTCGCGGTAATCTATGCACAACCTGAACGTCCCATCTTTCTTTTTGACGAATAGAACTGGCGCGCCCCATGGCGATGAGCTAGGCCTGATAAAACCTTTATCTAACAGTTCTTGCAGTTGAGTGGATAACTCGTGTAATTCGTTCACCGCCAGACGATACGGAGCTCGGGCAATCGGAGCTGCACCAGGAACAAGGTCGATTCCGAACTCGACTTGTCTATGCGGAGGTAGACCAGGTAATTCCTCCGGGAATACATCGGAAAAATCGCGAACTATTGGAAAATCTTCAATTTTCTTTGCTGCGAGGCTTTGATCCGTAACCGTTGCCAGAATGGCCACGTGCCCTTTTCGAAGGTACTTCTGTGCCTTGAGGTAAGATATAATTCCAGAAACAGTACCTCCCTTTTCACCCTGAATCGAGAGTACTTCTCCGTTCGCGATGGGTATGCGTATGACTTTCTCTTGGCAAATGAGTTCGGCGCGTTGCGAGGACAACCAATCCATACCAATTATCACGTCAAAACTACCGATTGTGAAAGGCATCAAATCTATGTTGAACTTATGACCTGAGAGCTCTAGGGTACAATCCTTAGCTACATGCGTTGCATCAATAAGTTTACCGTTAGCTAATTCAACAGTGTACTTAGCTCCTAGGGTTTCTGTCTTGGCCTTTATCATTTTGCAGAACTTAGTGGAAATGAAACTTTTCTCGGCACCCGAATCAAATAAAACATTCGCAAAATAGTTGTTGAGGAGAAACTTACCGGTAATCACATTGGCGTCATCTCTTGCTTCACCGGAACCCATGACGAATGCTCGTCCGCGGCCACCATTTCCATTATCACCACCATTGTTGTTATTGTTGTTGTTGTTGTGGCGGTCGTTGTTGTTATCGTTCCCACCTCTCTTTAGCTGGGGGCAGTCTTTCTTCAAGTGCCCAGGTTTTCCGCATTCATAACAACCACGGGGACCTTCAGGGTTCTGCCTTGCCCGGTTGATTAGTTCACCCCGACAATTCTTGGCAAGGTGCCCCGATTTTCCACATCTCTCACAGACCGGTCGACCACATTCACCAGGGTGGTGCTTGCTACATTTGCTGCAGTAGGGTAACTTTCCTTTATACCCACTAGCGCCTTGCCCGCTGCTACCTTGTCGGTTTTGGTTGTTGCCACCGCCACCGTTGTTACCGTAACCCCCTTTGGAGTTATCAACCTTCCTGTTCTGATTCTGAGAGTTTGAGGACCTCCCAGTGTTGTTGCCAGAATTCGTGAGGTGGCTTGGCTCCTCGTCTCGCTGCCTCTTCCCGTCTAGGGCAGCCTTTGGGGTCTTTCTGGGTGGCAAAGTTCCTTGAGCCACTGCCTGATCAGTTAGTTTGTGCGCCAGTCGAATGGCCTGTCGCACATAAGTGGGATTAGATGAGGTCACCATGCCTTTGATCTGTGGTACCAGTCCTTCCACATACAACTCGATTCGCTTGTACTCAGCATCCACCATTGTCGGACAGAGTCGGGAATATGCTTGATAACGGTCGGTATACTCCTCTATCTCAGAACCTTCCATTTTGGAGTTTCCAAACTCGACTTCCAGCCTTCTGACTTGATCACGAGGACAATACTCCTCCATGATCGCTTCTCGGAATTCTTGCCATGTCATGGCGTTTGCTTCGTTCAATCCCAAAATCTGAATCTGAGCATTCCACCATGTCAATGCGGAATCCTCAAGTGTGCCTGTAGCATACTTCACCTTATCCCCATCTGGGCAGTTACACATTAGAAATACCTTCTCTGACTTTTCAATCCATCTAAGTAGACCCACAGCACCTTCGTCACCTTTGAACACTATTGGCTTACAATCCATAAAGGCTTTGAATGTGCATTGAGGCGGTTGACCTTGGAAATGTTGTTGAGCGGCTGCTAGGGCTGCTACAACTCCCTGATTGATCATATTCTGAACCTGTGCAGCTGTGAAGGTTCCTGGTTGGGTTTCGGGTTCTCTCCGCGGAGGCATGATTTCTAGCAAATCAATGCAAAGCTTCCAAAGGTTAGTATACCCAATACTAGAAAGTTGTTAAGTTCCGTTAATTGTTACATACTAGTATAATTCACATTAAGGCACTCATTTACATGATTAGTGAAAAGAAAAAAATTTTCCACCCGAAATTTTCAGGTTTTCATACCGTCACAGGACAAGAATTCTAAATGATGATCATCTTCAGCACGCGGGGCAGTACTTTGCGGAACGGGTTGTAACCAAGGTTTTTCAAAAACAGTTACAGTTCAGAAATTTTACTTTTGAAAAATGTTCTGGTTCGCTGTAACCAAGGGCTCTGATACCAATCTGTCACACCCCCAATTTCCACCTAACGGAGTTTAACCGCGTGAGGGTATGATCCAGACCAGGATCCCAGACTTCAGTTACAACCAAACATAACAGAGTTTAATTTAGGTAAATAAGGAACAGTTATTACAGACCCATAATGAATTAACGGTTTAGCGGAAGCATAAAACGGGTTACAGACATTGTTTACAAAATGTTTAATTCAACTGATTGGAAAACATAGTTTTCAATTCAAAAGATAACGTTCAGTACTGCCGCTGCCGGTGCCTTCGATGATCCTCCTAGCGACCTGAAAAGCATTCAACAATCAAGTGTCAGCCAAGGCTGGTGAGTTCACTAAGCGGTCTACCTGTCACAAGTAGACCAAAATTTTATGATCAAAGAAGGGTAAAACACAATCAATATCATAAGACTAGTAAGTTTTCCATATCGTAGGTAGCTAGCCTAAGTTATGCACATTTGAATTGTTCGCAACCGAAGCTGACAATGTATAGGTATTACCTACGGATTTTGCCTTCCCGTGTCCTGAAAGACCACGGAGGGTAGGGTAACATTGGTCCCAGTCCGACCGCCAGTCGGGTTGGTGCATCCCGTGCACCGCTGGGCGGGGGTGTCAATCCCCAGTAGTACTACTCAACATCACCTAGCTATTCTATATTAACGGCCCGAATGTAAGGACTTTTTAGTTTATCAATCAATTCAATGATACATATGATATTTGGTCGGAAAAGTTTACTTAGTAAGAAATACCTTACCGCTGCACGTTATCATCCCTGAAAGGACATAACAACATATAGTAATGAACTCACCTTAGGTTGCTCAGCTTATTCTTCAAATAAACCCGGTTATGATTGTTAACGAGGACCTAATAATCACATTGAGGTCTTAGGTGTTAGGTTGTTTAACTTTTAGCTATACCGCTAAGACCATAACACTAGCACATTGGAAAATACGACACGACATAACGACACACGACACCGATGGTTGATCATACACAAGTGTTTATATACATCAGGAGTCCAAGCAAGTATTATCATAGTATAGAGCATGCAAGTCATGGCATATCATTCAAGCAAATTGTACAAGTTTGGATTCTGGTCACAGTTTCGCTAGCAGTTTCGCTAGACAGTTTCGCTAGGCAGTTTCGCCGTGTCCCGGGCAGCACTTTCGCTAGGCAGTGCCCGGTGGCACAGTTTTGCTAGGCTAGTTTCGCTCGAAACTGTTGGCACAGTTTCGCTAGCCTAGTTTCGCCCGAAACTGGTTTGAACTTTCGTTCAGGGAATTTCGCTCAGCAGATTCGCTCGGACAGGTCTGGTCAGTTTACCTAGCGACACTATAGTTTCGCTCGACTAGTTTCGCTAGAGGGAGATAGGCACAGTTTCGCTACACAGTTTCGCCTGATGAAGGCACAGTTTCGCTAGTCGCTAGAAAAACCCGTAAATTTGCCTAAAAACCTTTCTAACAGCTTCTGTAACACATGCAAATCAATATCTAGCATACCTAAACGTTTACTAACATCATGGGAGCAATTCTAACACCTTAAACACGGATTCTAGTCATCAATTTGCCAAGAACACAATTTCACATAAAGGACATAATTAGCATGGATCTTCAAATTAACATGGCAAGATACAGAATTGATGTTAAGTCTAGCATTCCTAAGCATCATGGCAGTAGCAGAAGTCGTTGCATGTAGATTTTAAGCATACATTTTAGTCTAACATACAAGAAATGCATAAAGGTGGTTCATGTGACTCACGGATGATCTCCTATGCTCAAGAGGGTGAAAGCTTGGGGCTGGAATCTTGGTTTCTCGTGTCGTTTTCTGCTGGCCAGAAGTCACAGGAGTAGGAGAGTGCAGATGTGTGTGTTTTGAGTGAGGTGAGTAAAAGTGAGAGAGTTGGCTTGGGTTTTCTATATGTAGGGGGCCAGTTTCGCCCGCAGTTTCGCTGGCAGTTTCGCTGGCCACGCGAAACTGGTCCAGCAGACCAAGAGCCTTAACTACCGGGCGAAACTGTAATTTCGCTCGGTAGTTTCGCTGGCTTCTTAAAAGGGTAATTTCATTCTAAGTAAGGTAAGCACGTTTTCTCGATAAATCACATAATTTCACAATGAATTAATTAAGCATGTTGCATAACTTCACACAGTGGTAATGAGCAAATAATCATATAACACATATGGTCGGGTCCGGTGATCAACCAAAGGTCGTGGACGTATCCGGTCTAGGTAAGCATTAATTAATTAATTAATTACTATTGGTAATGTGACTAACGGAGTTTGTCTAACGGAACTAACAGTTTTAACGGAAAGACTTAACGGATTTAACTTGGGAAGTTGCAGTTGTCACATTAGGATCACCCTCCACCATGTAAGCCGTGAAGTCAGGTCCAAAGGATTTTCCAACCCTTTTTCGCTTACTTCGTCTAAGCTCACCCTCATCAGATGCGGACCGTTTATGAACCTCATTACCAACATATGGCTGTTCATAAACCTCGTCACCAACAAATGGTTCTTCATGAGTGTCGTCACCAACTAATGGTGTCGATGATCTCGCGCGTTCTCGTGACAAACACGGGAATACATTTTCAAAGAATGAAGCATTCCTTGATTCCATGATAGTGTCTTCGAGTATATCGGGATTTTTCGAGTCATGGACAAGAAACCGATATGCACTACTATTTTCTGCGTATCTAATGAACACATAGTCCACGGTTTTGGGTCCTAACCTTTGCACCTTAGGCAAAGGAGCTAATACCTTAGCTAGGCACCCCCACACTTTTAGGTATTTGTAGGATGGCGTTTTGCCCGTCCACAATTCATAAGGAGTCTTATCCTTATCTTTGCGGGGTATCTTATTCAAAAGATAGTTAGCCGTCAAAATGGCTTCCCCCACATGTCTAGGCTCATCCCAGAACTATTCAACATGGCATTCATCATCTCTTTCAACGTACGGTTCTTTCTTCCGCAATGCCATTAGATTGTGGAGAATAAGGTGCGGTGGTCTCATGGACAATTCCACTTTGTGCACATGAGTCCGCAAATGGTGAAACATATTCACCTCCTCTATCACTCCGTAAAACTTTGATTTTCTTGGTGAATTTATTCTCAACCAAGTTCTTAAACAAGACAAATTTGTTTATTGCTTTATCCTTACTCTTAAGTAAGTATACATAGCAATATCTTGTACTATCATCAATAAACGTGATGAAGTACTTGTGTCCACCACGCGTGGGGACGACTTTCAAGTCACACACATCAGTGTGAATTAAGTCTAGGGGTTCGGTTATTCGTTCAACCGATTTAAATGGTTGTCTTGTAAGTTTGGATTCGACACACGTTTCGCATTTTGATTTCGAGTCTATTTTAAAATTTGGCAAACATTTTAAGTTCATCAAACGGCGTATTGAATTAAAATTAACGTGTCCTAATCTACCATGCCACATATTTGAATCGTAAAACTCAATCATATAAGTAGAAGAGGAGGCTTTCTCCATTTTATTAATAACCATTGTAGACAACTTGAACATAGAGTTTTGGGCATAGCCCTTGCCTACAAACATGCCATTTTTTGGTCAAAACGACCTTATCAGACTCGATTACTATGCGAAATCCATACTTGTTGAGCAGCCATCCAGAAACAGAATTCTTCCTGATTTCCGGCACGTACAGAACGTTGCTCAACGTAAGTTCCTTCTCGGAAGTGAACTTCAAGACCACATTGTCTTCACCCATGATGTCGGCAGTAGCTTTATTCCCCATATAAAGCTTCTCGGTCCCCTTCGCCTCTTTAAACGTACTAAAGAGGGACTTGTCTCCGCACACATGGCGGGTGGCATCGGTGTCAACATACCAGCCAGGGTTCTCCCCCACAATGTTGACTTCAGAAATGAAGGCAGACGCCTCCGTGATCATGGCCACCAGTGGCATGTCGTGTTCCACCATGTGAGCGCGCTCACGTTGTGGCTTCGGGCACTGATCCGCCCGATGACCATGCCCCCCACAGTTGTAGCACTTTCCTGAGAACTTCTAGGGCTTCTTTTTCACAACCCCTTTCTTCGGTGCCAAGTGCTCCACCGCTTTGTCTTTGCCTCTGGCTTTGGTCCCACCATTGCGCTTGCTTCCCTTGGAAGACTGACCAACCTCCACCATATTCACCTTAGCTGAAGGTTGCATGGTGGTGGCTTTTTGAGCCATTTTATTGTCCTCCTCGAAATGAAGACGGACAATGAGATCCTCAACGGTCATCGCCTTTCTTTTGTGTTTAAGATAGTTCTTAAACCCAAGCCACGAAGGCGGAAGCTTCTCAATCATTGCCGCCACTTGAAATGTCTCACAAAGGGACATACCCTCTGCGTGGACCTCATGTGGTATAATTTGAAGCTCTTGGACTTGACTCATCACGGTTTTATTATCAACCATTTTGTAGTCCAAGAAACGGGCTACCACGAATTTCTTCGTGCCAGCATCCTCCGTTCTATACTTCTTGTCTAAAGACTCCCACAATTCTTTGGAAGTCTTAAACACCGAGTAGACATTATACAGTGAGTCCACTAGGCCGTTCAACACATAGTTCCGGCACAAGTAGTCCGAATGTTTCCAAGCTTCCACCGCACTAACGGTTTCAGCGTTGGCTTCCCCTTCACCAAGTTGGGGAGCGGACTCTGTGAGACACCTCGCAAGGTTCAAGGTGGTTAAGTAGAACAACATCTTTTGTTGCCACCTTTTAAAGTGCAAGCCCGAGAACTTCTCGGGTTTTTCGGCATGACTGGCGATGGTGTTGGCTGTTATGCCAGTGGAGGTACCAACCGATAGTGTTTCCTTAGGCTTTTCGGTCGTCTTAACGGTTTCGTTAGTCATTTTTCTGAAATAGAAGACTACACAAGTTAATATTCAGAATTATTATTTAAACGCGCACGTTTAAAACGTAAGAAAAACCTCCAACTAATGGATGGTTTTCAAGGAGTAGAAGAGAGCTTTTAATCTCTAAACGCGCACGTTTTAAAGAGATTAAAGTCCAACAAATGAACGGATTTAGAGATGTAATAAATTTTATAACTTCCAACTTATGGAGGTTAGATGGTTTTAAATAAAATTTATAACGTCCAACTAATGGATGTTAAAGTTATGTCGTAACCGACAACTCGTTTAACTCTATGTCCAACTTTGAGTCAAGACGAGTTAAAATTATTTATTTTTAGAACACTAAATTACCTTGAGAAATCTAAGTCCAACTTTGAGACTCGAGGCAATGAAGTTTTTATAAAAACGAACGGTGTTTTAAAAATTTCTTTTAAGTTTGTAGGAAAACCGTTCGTAAATTTAAATAAAATAAATACTTTTATTTATTGCGATTACTACAAAGGAAATAAACATATTCTATTACAATACACTTGAAGTAAAATTGAACTACTCCTATCAACAATTACAAGGAAATAATAAAACATTACATGAAAATGAAATACAATACAAAGAAATGAATGATAATTACAATGAAATGAAATCTGAGTACAAATGAAATGAAATGATGTTGATTTAAATGAAAGAAATTTAAGACAAAATTTGGAAAAATGTTTTGAATACTAATTGAAATTCAAAGAAAATGATTTGTGAAAAAATTGTTTAATATTAGTTAAGAAAAAGGAGAAAGGTTCCAAAGAACCTTGGCGAAGGCTTCGGGTCAAAACCCGGGTCCTTTAAAACAAATTTCGGGTCTACCGAAGATCCGTTTTGTTTCCCAGGGTACAATCGCCTAAACCGTATTGTACGGCTGGGATAACTCTAAGCTTGAAAATACCTTCGAAGCTTGAAGAAAGAACAAGAACGATGAAGAAGATGAGAGAAATATTGAGGAAAGGCAGAGAGAAAGAATTCTGTGAATTCTTGTGTGTTATGCCTCAACTAATGAGGTTGTATTTATAGTGGTGGGAATGACTTGTTGAGCACACAAAAATAATTCGTAGTCAAACTTTGCATTAAACGTCTTTAATGCAAATTGATTTCTAATTAACACAGAATTACCTTAATTAGCTCAAAAACGCGTTTCCAGCTGTTAATCAGGAGGACCCCGCGTTACAACTGTTTTCTGGCTGAACTGGCGCTTCCGGACCAACCTTCCGCTTGAACTTCAACCTAAACTACTGTTCAGGTTCCGCCCGGTTCAACTATTCCGTTTGGTCCCACCCGCTCGAAGTCGTTCCTCTTGAACTTCTTTGCCTGGTGTCCAACCGGACCAACTTCCGGCTGAACTTAAAAACAATAAGGCGGCTCTCAAGCGGCTCGCGGACGTGCGAAGTGCAAAGTGCGCCATCAAAGCGCCACATTACGCCTCATACGCCCACGCGCGTGTGCAAGTGCGAGTGCGAGTTAGGGGTGCTTCACACCCCTTAGGGTCCAAGGGATGTGTCCTACTAGAGGAAATAATAGTTGGTAAGGTTCCCACCTTATAAACCACTTTTGGTTTCATCCCCCAACCAATGTGGGATGAGTTCTCATGCTATACTTAGCATTTCTCTTTAATTTTCGCAGCTTTGACAGCTTCGAACCCTCAAACTTGAGCATCGATATCTCATTCATACGAGCTCGGATTTGGACGTGGTTTGATGCATTGGAAAGCCCTCACAGCATACTACGCACACCTATAAAATACAGAGGAAACAACCTATGTTATCTGTATTTTATTTTAGTCCAAAGTTGGTGAAAAACTCATTTTTACATTTAGTGAAAACACACATTTTTCACTAGTTTTTCTCCCAAAATTCTAACAGTTGGGTATTGTTCCAGTGGGCTTAGGAGCTGCCGTAGATAAGAAAGAGAGATTTGGGGGCTGCCGGCGATTTTACAGCTACCACTCCTCCACCTCCGCCGCAGCCACCGCTACCACTCCTCGTCTCTGCCCTGGAGCTGGCAGCAGCAGCGGTTCTCCAGCTGGTGTACCTGATAACTCAACGCCGATCCAATGTCGGAGCTGTATCGGAGATACGATGGTTGTAGATGATGTTAGATGGTGGTTGGGTTGGTGATTAGCGGCGAAAATAATGGCGGTGGCAATGGGAACTGCTGGACTCAGGTGCCCTCTGGCGGCGGCGGAGAGGGGACTGAGAAAGAGAACGGAGGTGCCCTGGCGGTGCCGGTAGGATGATTAAGAACAGATTGTGGTTTTTTTTTCTGGAAAATTGGATTTTAATAATACAAGTTTTAACTTATTGGCCGATAATAATACGAATTTTGATGTTAGCGTACAATAATACCAATTAAGCATTTCGGTCTCTAAAATGATACACCGTTAGTTTTTCACTAACGGTGTTAGTATGTTACTGACATGGCAATCTATATTATTTTTTTAACCAACTTATTAAAATGGAGGGGCTGGTTTTGTAATACCTTCAAAAATGAGTGGTTAATATAAAATTAAAAAAAAAACCCTAGAACCCCCATTTTACGGGGACGTGCTCTGGCGACCCTAAAACAAGAGCAGCAGCTCCGGCGCGCAAGGGTTTTGTCAGCGACCGTCTACTACATCGTCGTCGCCGTATACTACATCGCCGTCGTAAGGGTTTCGTCGCCGTTGCTGTCTACTACATCGCCGTCGCAATCTCTGTCTCACCCTAAAAGGTGATCGGATCTCTCCCTATCAGCCCCACCTGTCTTCTCCAGCGAAGGCGAGCAAGGCCACTAGGCCAGAAGTTGCGACTGCCCCACCTGTCTTCTTCGACGAAGGCGAGCAAGGCCAGAAGCTACGACAACCCCACCTGTCTTCTCCGGCGAAGGCGGGCAAGGCCAGAAGTTGCGACAGCCCCACCTGACTTCTCCGGCGAAGGAGAGCTATCTTCTCTCTCCCTGTCTTCTCCGGATGTGACAGAAATGGTGGTGGAATGAGGCGGTGGTGAGCTGCGACAGAGAGAGAACGAAGGAAGAGGAAGGAGAACGAAGGAATGCAGCAGTGGTGAGGCTGTCGCCGTCGACCTCCTTCTCCTCTTTTTTTTTCTCTTTTTATCAAGTTTATTGATATTTCAAAATCAGCCCCCTCTATTTTATTAACTTTGTGAAAAGAACACATTTAATTCCACGTCAGCAACATACTAACACCGTTAGTGAAAAACTAACGGTGTATCATTTTAGAGACCGAAATGGTTAATTGGTATTATTGTACGCCAACATCAAATTTCGTATTATTATCGGCCAATAAGTTAAAACTCGTATTATTAAAATCCAATTTTCCTTTTTTTTCTTCTATATTTTTATAGGTTATAGATTACTACAGAAATAGTCCTTCTACTTTAAAATCTATAAATTTACCTAATCAGCCCCTGACATATAAAATGACTTAAATGCCCTTATATTTAACAGAAAAAATTAACTCTGTTAGTCCGAGCGAATCAGATGGGAACAAAATACAAACCACAGGTGAGACTTGTTAATAATTTGAAAATCGGATGCAGGTGGCAAGAATGACCAAACCTCAGGGATGCAAAGAGTAATTTATTCTAATATAATTAATAACTTCGTATATAATAAAAAAATTTAAGCATACACCTGTAAAATAAGAAATAATGAATATATTTACAATTATAAATAACAAACAATGAAGATTTAAAAATTATAAAATTATATTTTTAGAAAATTATAATTGAAATCTTACTGTAATTTATTAAGTTTAAGAAAATTATTGAAAGAAGAAAATTTATATATTTAATATTTAATTATTTAAAATTATTAGTATTTAATATGATAAACAAAGAAATTTTTTGATAAGAGTGAATGTGTTATGTGGGGATGACATGTGGCATTGATGATTTTTTATTATTATATAGTAGATATATTAAGACTATTAAATGGTTTAGAACTTAAAGTACAATAACGTGGGTAGATAAGGCTATCCGTAATCATAAAGCCCCTCTCTTGGACGTTTTTGACACGTGTCATCCTAGTCAGCGAGACGCACCATGACTAAAAGTGATGTGGTCATAAAGCCTCATAACGCCTCTCTAATTATTACATAATTATATTATATAAATATCTATGACGCCCACTCCCAAACTTGGCACCAGGAGGGATCACGCATCGGATTTACTCATGAACACGTGACACAACAGAGATAAGCAGCAGGAACTTTAAACTTTACATCGTTCGGGAGGTTAAAACCTTTGAACCTGCAAAATATCTTTTTACAAACATTTATCAAGTATAGCACATAACAACGCCATACATAACATAACATTACAATCAAACATGTTTCCTTAAAAATATCTATATCTCACTAACCTTCTTTCTCTATGACCTGTTTTTCATCTACCTTTATACCTTCTGGTTTCAGCTACTGCATCAGGTCGGATAGTGCTCCACCTAACGCATCCATAGCAGCGAATTCCTACACTACCCCTTTACTCCGTCGGGTGTCTGACCCGGAGCCCTGTGCCCAGTTGTGATAACCTTCCTTATAACCTTACTTCTTAAGACGTTCTAATCATTCTATATCGAACATCTTTCAACCGCCACAGTACTACTACCCGCCCCTAGTTAGATATCCAGATGACTTAAATGTGTTAACAAACATGATAATGCATTCATATACTGCAACAAATGAACATCCCCCAATTTACCTAGGTGTATGTATACATGATGTACCAGCGGCATATCCTTCACACTTTCGATATACCAGGTAACTTATATTACCATATATATATATAGGGGAAAGTTATTGTACAAAGAGCAATTTCCATGCGAAGCGTGCGAAGGGGGGTAAATTTGTCCGCGCGCGTTTGATGATAATCACGCAAGTTATATTGATAATCACGCAAGCTATATTCGATAATCACGCAAGCTATATTCAATAATCACGCAAGCTATATTTCATAATCACGCAAGTTATATTTCATAATCACGCAAGTTATACGAGAGCATATAAATGAACTTGAAAAAAAAAACTTTTTTTTCTTTAAAAAAAGTATAGCAATACTATACTCGAATTAAAGAGAATAAAATGCTCGATTTTATGGTGATTTTTTTTAAAAAAAAATAATGTCGTATAAAAAAGTTATGGACGTTTAAAAAAAGTGAGGGAACTAGAAAAAAGTCAACAATTGTAGGCTCTACCAATTCTACCCCTCCAGATTCTTCTCATGCTTGTTTCCTTCTTCTTCTTATCTGGATTAGATATATTAGATCTAGACCATTCATCTTCTAAAATTAATGGCTCAAATTACTTCCTACACTTCGCACGCAAATGTTCCTTTGTATTTGAACTTTCACCTATATATATATATATATATATATATATATATATATATATATATATATATATATATATATAGGATATACCAGCGGCGTATCCACCACATATTAATACAACAAATGCATCACATGTTCTCATATAATCATACATGTTCACTTGTGTATTTATTAACAAACCCTTATGATTTGGATACCTAGTTTCAAATCAAATATAGCACATAATCCTAATAATCATTTCATATGCATTATTCTATCATAATCATTTCATATATATTACTAACACATATAAACATTCATAAACATCTTCATAACATAACACGTATCACTTCGAACGCAATACATCAATTTATCAGTTAAGATAATCAAACTTTCAGATAAAAGCATTTCAAATACTTTTCAAGTAAACAGTTGAACATTATATATATATATATATATATATATATATATATATATATATATATATATATATATCAGCCCGAAAACATCAAAACATGTAAAAGTGGGCTCACAGAACTCACCTTATCTCTTACTCGTTAAACTCGGACAAAACCTCTGATGAAATCCTTGGTTAACCTAATTGCGTATCGTATGGCATTAACACAAGGTTTAACATTATAAACATATCCTATGTTTATTCTTACGATCTATTATCTTAATAATATCTAATTATTAAGGTTTACTTCTTTTAAGGTCAAAATGACCAAAATACCCTTACAGGCAAAATATCCCCGTTTAATTGATAATATGAAGACGTGCATTCCTATAAGAAAACGCTCACTCCGGGATCGCCCAGTGAGGTATGCCAGGTCCCAGTTGGGATTTATGTGACACCCCTGCTTTGCCAGAAACCCCAGTGTACAGGCGCTTACCCTTCCGCTCCGCACGAACTTCTAATATCCGATTAACTCGGTATTTTTAATACTTTATCATTTATCCATTTTAAACTCATGTATACTTAATATATATAAAAGTATGCTACCATACCAAAATTTAAGTCCCCGTACTGTAACCTTTGTGAACTAAAACGATTATCCGAGTTGGAATTCCCCTATGAGAAATGAATAAAAGTTTCTGGGTTATAAATTGATGCGGTACGCCTAGGATTAGGAAATCCTAGGCGGTACGCGACCCATTTGGTAAACGGGTCGGGTTGCGGCACCCGTCGGATTCTGGTATGAGCGAACCTCAAAATCCGGGCGGTACGCCCCAGATAGTACATTTTGGGGCGGTACGCCTCCGGTTCAGTTCGTTAAAAACTAACTAAGTTTTTGGCCTTTATAGCCAAAGACACTTGTAGTTTTCTGCTCATTTCGACCAGAACTCTTTCATTGCTGTCCCAGAGCTCTGTTGCCATCTCTTTCCAGTCCAAGGAGTCTTGTGGAAGGATTATTCATCAAAGGTAACTTTCTAATCACCATTCTTATATCAAGACTATGTGAAATTGATGTAACCCTCACCCATTACTTGAATTCTCATCAACTCAGTGGTGTGAGCATACTTGGGAGATGAATGAATGGTCTAGAAACTGAATTCAAGCATAGTCAAGGTAAGAATGTCTTGATCTTTGAATAAGAAAGCTATGTAAGGATTCTTTATGATCATACTCTCATAATATGATCATGAATCATACATGCAGCCCAAAATATGTGTTAGAGAGTTGGATTGGAGTGCCAAGAGAGCAAGAGTTTCAGGAAGTTCGGTTGTACAAGAGATCCTTCACAAGGTACAACATTCTTATGCATGCATGATGATTTTTCAATAAATAGAAACTTTATGAGTTAAAGTAGCATGAGACCAGATTTAATCAGTAAATCTAATAAGAAAATGGGCCATAGGAACACAAGGGTTCTATCCCTAATGAAATGTGTACGAATCGGGGGTTGAAACAATGAAAGTTACCATATGTGGAAGGTTCGGGAATTGGGGATATACATTGGTTAAGGAATTAGACCATGAATGAACCCTAAATTGACCCCTCGGAATGAT
>JBCNJP010003991.1:0-27631 GCA_039602395.1 Deinandra increscens subsp. villosa
TCTGATACTTCACACGACGCACATATCAGGTATCAACAAACTCCCCCTCGTCGTGTGCAGTATGTCTTCAACATCATCAAAGTTGTATCTTCAATCAAGCTCCCCCTCAAGTATAGAATCCGTTCGTTCAATGAAATGAATCTTCAAACAAACTCCTCCTCAACTAGATTGTAACTTGATCTTGAATACTTGATGACATTTTAGTGTATCTCTGATCTTTTATCAACATCTTTAGAAGACTTGAAGTTGTGACATCTTGCACATTGCAACCTGCTCAAACATTAAATAGTCTTGGCGCAAAATGTCTCTTAGAGACTCCAAGATATGATTTTGAAAATTGATTTGTATCACGTGTTGATCAAGTCGAAAATAAAGCAGAAACAAAATCTTTTTGATTCTACAAAGTTTATGCTAAAACACACTGAAACTTTTTTTGTTTTTTTCTGAAATGAAATGAAATCACAATACAGAATCAAACACTATTTTTTGGTATGAGAAAGATCATTATATGGGATCATATTGAACATAACGCACTGAACTACACTTTAATTTCAATTAATTGAAGCACATAAGTCATGTTGATTGCCGGTATAATTTGTCCAACTTAAACTCAGGCAGAATCATACTCATAACATCTGGATATGTTAAGGTATTGATTAGATTTGCTTTGACCAGTGTATCCCACACTATCAAACATAATCAGACATTTTCAGTTTTCTTTCTTTTTCCGTTTGTGTGACAACACTTGTGATTTTTCACAATGCATAGTATTTTCATGATATCGTCAACTGTGTTCCATGCAAAAAGAAATAAGAACGTTAAATCGTCTACCTTAAGGTCGATCTTTCGATACGCAGATAAGGCCTCGGATTTAACAAAATAAGAAAATAAAACAATCTAAAATTGTATAACTCAACAACAATCAGGTCGGTACTCCCGTACACGCAGAGAAAGTCCGATGAGTTATACGAAACACCAAAGAAAATAAAGCAGAACGTCAAACGAACAACAATCAGGTCGATCTTTCAATACGCAGAGAAAGTCCGACCGTTTGACAAAATAAAGAAAATCAAACAAGTTTAAATCTTTGCAAAAAGAACACATGTATACACAGTGACTTCTCATTCATTTTGAACTTCACACTTATTTTTCTTCTTGTGTCATGAACTATGCATCAAGATGTTATCCACATGGTCAAGCATTAGTATTTAGTGTATATCACATCTGAATACTTTCTGATTTGCCAAGCCTACCAAACATATCAAACAATGATCTTATGGCTCTTTCATCTACTCTATCCATGAGTCAGATACGTAAGCCAATGTACCATCATTTCCCAATGATTAATTTCTCACAATTTTATATTTTTGCATGTATTCACCTTCCTTCATTATATATTTAACATGTATTCACTTTCTCCCCATAACATGCATTTTCTCAATTACTCCCCCTTACTTACAATTCTCCCCCTTAAAATGAAAACTCTATTTTTGGATTTTCATTTTACACAAAAACAAGACTCTATTTTTGGGTTTTTGAGAAAATTTTGGAAGCAAAGAAAAGTGATCAATCAACACAGATAGTTTGCAGATTTAGAATTCAGAAAATTTGCAGCTTAGAAAGATTTATCATGAAATTTAAATTAAGCAGAATACTCCTCCAGCAACAACTTTTGCAATCGTCGATAGGTCTTCTAGAAGTACCTGCACACTGGTCAAACTAATTAGTCCAAAAATGACCCGAAGCGAATCGCTTCTGGTCGACCAGTGTCCTTGTTTTGCTTAGAAACTACTTTAGGTTTCCATTGTTGTTGTGATTTTGGTAATGCAGTTTTTGATGAAACAATCACAGGTGACTATGATGATGAACCTACACTTTGAACCTTTGAAAACATTGAAAAAAAAACGTTTTTGTTTATGAAAATATGCAGGTTCAATGTCATCAAAAACTCTGCCTTGTTCATCTAAGAAATTTATGTTGGCAGGTTTACCAAAAACTGGTTTCTTATGAAACCCTTGAGGTGAATCAGCAGGTAATGGACAATCTTTTGCCATATGCCCTGGTCGGCGACATATATAGCAGATTCTTTTCGTTTTGTCCCATCTGTAATGTACCTGCGAAGAACACACATGAATATCTCGAACATGATCAGAAAAAGAATCATATACCTGATGCCTGTGATCATGTACCCATTTGGATGTAGAGCTTCGAGATTGAGAACTTTCAGAAGAAATGTCATCTTTCACAAAGACTTCAGCAATCTTTCGAGCATCAACACAATGAAGTGGAAATTCTTTGTCAGATAATAATTGATCCGAACCCTTGAGTTTGTAAAACCGTTCGGGTTGAACTTTATCAGCTTGAAAAACTTCCTTCTTCACTTGTTTCAGCTTCAATTTCTTCAAATCTTGAGATGATAATTCTGGAATCTTTTCAGCTTTGTCTTTCATCTCGTGAAAACCCAATCCTTCATACTTTCCAGAAATCTTCTTCTCAGGTGTAAAATGTCCATTCTTTGCTAAACGAGAAAATTCAGCTTTTACTAAGTTACATTCTTTTGATCATAAAAGATCTTTTCATCAAACTCAGGTTGAGACTGAATCTTGTCACTCGAAGTAGCCGATTTCACATTATCAGCAGAAGATGAACCAGATACAAATTTTGGTGCAGGAGAAACTTCAGATTTCTTTTCATTCTTTTTCTTCTTCTTCCTGTTCTTCTTCTTCGTCACAACTTTCTCATACTCAACAGTAGATGATGAAACCTTTGAATAATCAAAATCATCAACTTGTTCCTTCACATCTTTAAAAGCTTCTTTGATATGAGCAGGGGTGATGCAGTCTTAGCAAACATTTTCTCAAAATTTTCATAGTTAGCTAAGAAGCTTGTGAATACTTGAGAATTTGAAACATTATTGAGCAATCAATTAGCATCAAGAACTTGAATTTTCAGATCAGAAATTTTATGTTGAGCCTCAGCAAATTCCTTTTCTTTAGCAATCAATCGGTTCGCAACTTTGCGAGTTTCAAATTTTTGCAAGCGAAGATTATCAAGTCCTTCAAATAATTCCTTCTTCAATGTATCTTCATTACGCTTTTGAATCTCCAAATTCGCTGCTTGAACTTTATTTACACGAACCAACTCCCGCTTCTCATCCAACAACTTTTCCATGTCAACTTGATATGCTTCAATCTTAGCAGTTGATTCTTCAACATTCTTTGTAAGCAGATCAAGCTTGACTTTTGATTTATCAAACAAATTCGTGAATATTAGAAGCAGTATCCTCCGCTTCATCCTTCCATTTCTTGACCTCTTTCACCAACTCATCTCTTTCTTCACAGATCTTAGCTTTTGCAGCTTCAACATTCCTTTTATCTTGTTTAGAAATTTCTAAAACTTCATTCAGCAATTTGATTTCTTTAAGCAAACATTCATTTTTCATACTTAATTCCTTCTCATTTTCCTTAGAAATTCCCAACTCCAAATTAATCATTTTGAAATCAGCAGTAGTTCTCTTGACTTCTTCAATCAAAAATTCTTTTTCTTTCATCAAGGCTTCAATCCTAGATTCAAAATTTTCATTTTCAGCAGCGTCATATGAACTTGAATCAGAATAATAATCATCTTGCTCAGGAGTGACAATTAATGCTGATGTATCATATCCAAACTGTTGACCCCAATCATAAACACCATCATGTTGAGCCGTCAAAGCTGTTGTTTTGCTGGTGTTACTAGTAGATGGTTAAGTAAAACCAGGCTTGGATGATTGAGTAAAACCAGGCTTGCTTGCATGTGCCTGTTGACAATCTTTTGGCAAAATGTCCAAGTTGTGAACATTTATAACATTTTAACTTTGACTTGTCAAATCCCAGTTTATCACCAAAAAGATTTCTTCCATGTTTCTTGAAGAATCTCTTTGATCTTTGACATAACATAGCATACTGCCAAGATATATCCAATTCAGTAAGTTGATCATCATCAAGAGCATCAAGATCATCACTGGTTAACTTTGCATCAGCAACATTCTTAATAATCGAACCAAAAGATGATGAGATCAAAGCAGAAATCATTTTAGCACAATCCTCTGTTGATTCAGCAGAAAAAACATTCTGATTTGAAAAATTTGGAATTGTAAAGCTACAACCCCGTGAAGACTTGTTATCCGAATTATCAGAAATTCCAGTCAAGAAAGTTGCACTAGGTGCAGAACTCAGACTTGGTTTAGCTTTAGCATTCATGCTTTCCGTATTCTCACCATGATACAATTCAGGATTTTGCAAAGTAGCAGTTGATTTCTTGGAGTTCAACATTTCCATTTCTCGAGCATGAAGTTTTCCAGTAAGCTCGTGAAACGTCATTGTAGAATAACCCTTGTCATGAGTGAGCAGCAAAACATAATTCTCCCACTTTTCAGGTAAAGCTTCCATAATCTTTTCCTTTAAGTCAGCATCAGATTTCTCAATACCAACTACCTTTAACTCACTCATTAGATGTGAAAACCGTGAAACGAGAGCAGCAATGTTCTCATTATCATAGTTTTGAAATTTATCAAATTCTTTGTTCAACACTTTCTTCCGACTTTTCTTGTAATCATCATTACCCTCACATCTTGCTGAGAGAGCATCCCACAATTGCTTTGATTTCTTTCAAGTGCTGAATTGATGTAACAATTCAGTAGGTAAAGCCATTGTAAGATAACCATAAACTTTCTTTTCAAGCTCATAACTTTTCCTTTCAGCAGCATCAAAATCTTGAAGCTCCTTATTATCTCCTTCTTCAGTTGGTCGTTCATACAACTTTCGAATCAGAATCCATAGATCAATATCATTTGTGCTTATGTATGCAGAAAACCGTTTCTTCCAATTATGATAATCTTCTAGCTTCAACAATTTGGGAACTTTCTGACTTGTTCCAATTTCATTATCAAAATTCAGCATGGTTTGCATCGCACTTTGCATTGCAGCAAACGCTTGAAATACCGACATTGTTAGAAAAATTAAAATTCTGCCGGCCGAACTCTCTCCGAACTTAAAACTAGCTCCGAACTCTGTCCGAACTTAAAACCAAAATCCAAACTTCGTCCGAACTTGCTCCGAAACAAAAGAAATCGCCCGAACGTCGGCCGAACCTATGTAGCTCCGATCTCGCACCGATCTAACTCCGAACCTCAACCGAACTAGACCAGACCTCCGAACTCTCATCGAAGATAGACCGAATGTCAACCCCGAACTTCAAGTTCGGAGCAGTTACTCCGAACCTGATCAGGAGACTCCGAACTTCGAACTGATTTTTCAAAAACTCGCGAAAATGACTAATTTTGACGAGACACGTTACAGTGGATCAGTAAAACCGATAGAAAGTGATTTAGGAACAGATTTGACACCAAACACTCGATAGAATTGATGAACAACACGAAAACAAACTCGAGAATCACGAAAAACGCTTCAAGAATCTGAAAATAGCAATCATAGATCAGTAGAGTGAACCAGAAAGCTCTGATACCATTTGAAAATGCGTGAGCATCGGATCGTCTACTCGATCTAGCTATTCGGACATCGAAACGTAATTAACCGATTGATTTATTAATCAAAATGAACAATTACAATCAGTAAAACACTCAGAATACAGACACAGAGAAACACTCTCAGAAACACACACTTAGCAGAAATCTCACACTCTCAGCTCACTATTACAAAGACCAAACACATATTTATACCCAGCTAGCCGAGCTTCGGCCGAACCTCAGGTTCGGCCAGTCCGAACTTCAGCTCCGGACCTAGTTCGGCCAGACCTAAAAGACTTGATCCTGTACTTTGTCTGATACTTCACACGACGCACATATCAGGTATCAATACCTTATAACTAATTTCTATATAATCATTTAATTAAATGCTTATGTTGTCTTTAGGGGAAAAAAGAGACAAATAACAGAAGCATCAGCTGCTGCTGCCAGTACTGCTGGGGCATCACAGTAAGAAGTGGTATATATATATATATATATATATAATTAAGGATTTGACAAATCGCTTTGACGTTATTGTTAATTAATATATATGTTACTAATCAATTAATTATATGGCGTCAATTTAGGGAAAAAAAAAGAGACCTACAAAATTAGGAAAACCTGCTCCTTCTAACAATGATGACATTCCTGCTGCTGTTGACCCAGAAATCTCATTAGAGGTATATATATTCGTATATTTGACAATTATTTACTCAGGTTTTTACTTTAATTAATTAATGGTTAATATATATGGTATAATTAATATTATTAGTATGTCACTATTGATCAGGGGTGCAAAACTGTGGACCTGCACCTTGGAGAACAAAAGAAACATCGTGACAAAGGCTAAATTATTGCCAGCATTAATAGATGAGATGATTCATGGAGTTCCACTACCTTCTAATTGCCGTAGAGCTTCCATTTATGAGGTTTCGAAAGAACATGGATTTTTACCACACCTAGTAGAAGGTATAACAACATGTAGAACAACGATACGATCTTACTACTGCATGATTCGGTAATCGGATAGCAACAAGAAGGTAAATAAAGCTTTGCTTTATTGATTCACAAAGAGATTACACAAAGTCTAGAGAGAGAGAGACACACTCAGTTTCACACAGTTAAGATGTAGAGAATGACAGAAGTTCTAACTAGCTCTCTCTAACACGGACTATTTATAGTCACTAACATGCTGCTGGCGGACCACTAGCGTACCAAATGGTACGCCCGTACCAAATGGCCTGCGGACCATTTGGTCCGGCCACTTCAGCATGAAGCCACTAACTCACACAGACGCTCTTGTCTAGATACAATACACGAGACACAACGTTAGCATAGGAATATGCTTCTACAGACTCCCCCTTAACGTGTAGTGTATCTAGCTATCTATCTATCTAACAAAACTTCAGTCTTCAACCTTCAGCACTTCTGCGCGTGATCTTCAACTTGAAATCTTGTCAGAATTAGAGCTTGCATGGCTGGATCAATCTTGAAAAATCTTTGAATTTCAAGATCCACTTGTGAAAGATATAACATACTCCCCCTTTCACCATGCTTGAGTCTTGTCACACAGATAACCTGCAATTTCAGAAGACAGAAACGCAGCTTTCTTTTCTTTAAAAAAATAATTTAATCTTGGCGCAAAACTTCTCTTCGAGAATTCAAGATATAGTTTTGAATTTTTATATTTTGTATCATGTATCGATCGGTCAAAAACAAATAAGAAACAAAATCTTTTTCGCTTTTTGAAACTTTATATTAAAACACACCGAAAATCTTTTTGGATTTTTCTAAGTTTTTGCTAAAACACATCTAAAATCTTTTTGAATTTTTCAGATATGAAACATAAATGCAATACAGAATCAGACACTATTTTTGTCTTTTGTGAGAAAGATCACAACTTGGGATCATATTGGACATAACATGCTGAACAACACTTCAATTTCAATTACTTCAGCACACAAGTCATGTCGATTACTGGTATAATTTGTCCATCTTAAACTCAGGCACAATCATACTCATAACATCTGGATATGTTATTGTATTGATTAAGTTTGCTTTGACTAGTGTACCCCACACTATCAGACATACTCAGAAATGTACCTGCTTATGTTTTTGCTTTTATATCACCCTTTGTGATTTCATTTGTGATTTAATCACATAATGATTGTATTCATGATTTAGTCAAACTGTGTTCCATGCAGAAAGAAATAAGAACGTTAAATCGTCTACCTTAAGGTCGATCTTTCGATACACAGATAAGGCCTCGGATTTAACAAAATAAGAAAATAAAACAAGTTGAAATTGTATAACCCAACAACAATCAGGTCGGTACTCCCGTACACGCAGAGAAAGTCCGATGAGTTATACGAAACACCAAAGAAAATAAAGCAGAACGTCAAACGAACAACAATCAGGTCGGTCTTGTGGACACGCAGAGAAAGTCCGATCGTTTGACAAAATAAAGAAAATCAAACAAGTTTAAATCTTTGCAAAATGAACACATGTATACAAAGTGACTTCTCATTTTCTTTTTCACATATCTTTTCTTGATATATCATGAGATATGCATCAAGATGTTGTCCACTTGGTCAAGCATAAGTATTTAATGTGTGTATCACATCGAATACTTTCTGATTTAATGCCGAGTCTACCAAGCACATCGAACAATGATCTTATGGCTTTTTCATCTAGTTTATCCATGAGCCAGAAACGTAAGCCAATGTACCATCATTTCCCAAACATGTCGGATACAATTTCTCATTTTTCAATGTTTTTGTATATTTCTGTTTTTCAATGTTTTTGTATTTTTCCATTTTCTCCCCCATAAAATGAAAACTCTATTTTTGAATTTTCATTTTAACAAAAACACAAACACACTATTTTTGGTTTTTCAATTTTCCCCCCCCTAAACGACAAACAAAATGCATTAAAGAAAGAAAATTGACCAATCTATACTGATACCTTTTCAGGTTAAGCTTTTAGAAAATCTTTCAATTTTAAAAAATGAATCATTCAATTTAAGTTAAGAACGAAGAATACTCCTCCATCAGCAAATTTTCAATCACCAACGGGTCTTCTAGGAATACCTGCACACTGGTTATAAAGATTAGTACTCAAATGACCCGAAGCACACAACTTCTGGTCGACCAGTGTCTTCCACAAAATCAGTTGCAGCTTTGCTGACCATCTTAGGTCGCCACTGCATTTTTACTTTTTTATTTTTAACTGAGTCATCATCACATGATGAACCACCAACACTTGAATCAAATTTGAAAAATTGTTTCGTTTTAGATTTTGATTTGAATGGTGTTGACTCAGTAAAAATTCTGCCTGATTCATCGATAAATGTAGCAGATTTGTTTGAAAATGATCTTTTACCAGTTTCAGGACTATCCTTTGCCATGTGTCCCTTTCGACGATACTGATAGCACAAATGATAAGATCTTTGAGAATGTGATTTGTCCTGAACTGATGAACACCTCTCAAAGGGCTCAGAAACATCAGAAATATCATCAAAAATTTGAAATCGGTTAGAATGTACCCATTTTGATGTAGGGCTCCGAGGTGTGGAATTTGATCCAGATGATGATGAAACTTTCACTGTTTGAACTTCACCAGAAGAGCTTGTAGATGAAGCCTTCTTTTGGATCTTTCCTCCAAACCCCTTTTCCATTGTAGACATGAAGACTTGAGCCAAATAATAAATTTGTTCCAAGCTTGTGTCTTTCTTTACTTTTAGAGCTTTCTTGGGCATATTTTTCTTGACATTCTTTGCAACCTTCTTACCTTCACTACCCAAACCACAACGTTTATAACCCGGTAGCGTAGTTAAATCGACTTCAGAACCAGAAGGACCCGCTTTAGCAGCTTGATTAAAAGAAGCTTTAATATCCTTTAGTTTGTTAGCTTCAACCAGCTTAGCAGCAAACTTTTCTTCATGCAACTGCTTTTCATCCTTCTCCACTTCTTTTCCAACAGTATCAACTCCCTTTTCTGAAATAAAACCACCTGAAACAAACTTTGTTGGGAATGTATCAACCAAACTCACCTCTTTCATCTTTGATTTTTGTGATTTCTTCAATTCAGACTTCTTAGCAACAAATTCAGAATAATCACTAGTTATGCCAGAAACTTGAATATCAGCAAGAGCATCAGATTCAATAACTGGATGCGGAATCTGGTTATACTCCTCGCTTCCAAAAACCTTCTTGAAATTCTCATCTTTGCATAAGTAACTGGTAAAAGAATGTGAATTCTTCAAATTATTCAACTACCTCTTAAGATCCATCACCTCAACATTCAAATCAGATATTTTCTTTTGAGCTTCACCCAATGATTTTTCAGAATCAATTAATTGCTCTGAAGCTGTATTAAACTGAAACTTTTCCTGTCGCATCTGATCATGGGCATCACACACTTCTTGAGTAATTTTCTTGACACGGCCTTCATGAATCTCAATATTTCGTTTCAACAACTGATTGTCATGTGTCAAAGTTGTGACTTTATCAAGTAATATTGAATGTTCCATTTGACGATCATTTTCCTTAGCCGTAATTTCATCAAACTCTTTCTTGAGATCATCATAAGCTTTCTTCAGCGAATCTACTCTTGCAGTTGATTTCTCAAACAAATTATCAAAATCATTATTCGCATCTTTTGCTTCACTTCCCCATTTCTCAACATTTTTAACCAACTCTTCATTCTCACTATGCAACTTCAAAATTTGTTCTTTATCGGCACTAATGAACTTATTCAATTTATCTTGAACTGCCATCAACTCTTCCTTCAAAACATTATTTTCGGCGATTTATTTCTCATTTATCTTGCAAATCTTATCAGAATTTTCAACTTTCTTCTTGAAACTTTCTAATTTTGTTTCCTTCAGTGTTCTCTCAACCATTAACCCTTCCTTTTCTTGAACCAATTCACGAATTTTTCTATCCTTTTCAGCACAAAATTCACAAGTTGACTCATACCCACTAAGTTCAGAATCACTTGTTTCAGCTGTAGTGATCTCAGATGTATACTCACTTGATTCAACTTCAACATTTGCCATTAACGCCACAGATTGACCATTGATATAACAAAATTCATCTGATTCTGCACAAATATCTTGAATAGCAGTCAAAGCACCAGATGGTTTGTCAAATTGATTTGACCATTCTTCAAACTCTCTTTCCGCTTGAGCTTGAGCCATCATAGCTTTTGGGTCATGCTTATCAGATTTAACTTTATCAGAAGACGATTGAGAACACTCACGAGCAAAATGTCCAATCTTGGAACACTTGAAACATTTTACTTTATATTTATCCAAACCCAGTTTTCTACTTCCTGGAACAAAAGAATTCTTTCCATGTTTCTTGATAAATCGTCTTCCTTTTTCAACCATCATTGCAAATTGCCAATGCAGATCTAATTCAGCTAATTGATCATCATCAAGCTGTTCTAACTCAGTTCCACTTAAACCAGCATCACTAACTTGACCAAATATCGATCCAGACGATGAAGATATAAAAGCAGATAACAATGCAGCCAATTCTTCAGTTGATTGAGCAGGATGAGAATTGTTTGGTGATTTATCTGGAATGGTAAAACGACATCCTGGAGAATAACCAGAATTTTCAGAATGTCCAGCAAGAAAAGCTGTTACCGGCGGATTACTGCTTGAAATAGAATGTGACTTTGCCTTAGCATGACTTGTAGCGTTATTTTCCCCAAAGTACAATTCAGGATTTTGAACTGTAGGATGTGCAGATTTCTTCACCAGCAATTCCATCTCACGAGCTTGTAATTTGCTAGTTATTTGGTTGAAAGTCCAATTTGAATAATTTGGATCATTTGTCAACATCATCACATAATTTTCGCATTTTTCTAGTAAAGCTTCCAGAATTTTCTCTTTAAATTCATCACTATCTTTCTTGACTCCTACAACATCAAGTTCATTTATCAAATGGGAAAACCGAGCAATCAAATCTGGAATTTTCTCATTCTCGCAGTGCCTGAAATGATCAAACTCTTTTTTCAAAACTTTCTTTCGAGTGTTTTTGTATTGATAATTCCCCGTACATCTCTCTTCAATAGCATCCCACAATTCTTTAGCCGTTGTATATTGCTTAAATTGATGCATTAGATCTTTTGGTAAGGCCATAGTAAGATAACTATATGTTTTATTTTCTCGAGCAAACAATTTCCGTTCATCAGCATCGAAACTACTAATCATCTTTGGTTTGTTGGGACTTATCATCGGATATTCATATTCTTTCTCAATTGGAATCCAACTCTCAATATCTTGCGAATAAAAGTAAGATTCAAACCGACTTCTCCAATTGTGATAATCTTCAAGCCTTAGCAATTTAGGAACTTTTTGATTTGTTCCTATCTCGTTATCATAGTTCAACATGGCTTGAACCGATGTTTGAGCAGCAGTCATTGCATAGAAATCACTCATTTTAATGTTAAACCTTAAACTCCAAAACTTTGAACTCAAAAACGAGGGTCTTCCAAGCGGATTTTGGGGGTCAAACTGGGGGGTACAGACCTTTTCAAGTTAGTACAAGTGTAGATCTCAGAAAGAAGAACGTTTTGACTTGTATTGGGTTCCGTAACTCCAAACGGTTTGCAAGTTACGTCAGTTTTAGTGAAGGTCACTATTCAGCCAGCGGGCCAAAACAAATCGGCGGACCAAAATACTACCAGCGGATCAGATTTGTACCTGCGGACCAAATCTGGATCAGATTTCGTCCGGCGGACCAGATTTCATCCGGCGGACCAGATTTCGTACGGCGGACCAGATGATACGCTGAAATAACTGCCACGAATCAGATGGTACGCTGAAATAACTGCCGCGAATCAGATGGTACGCTAAAACTGCCACAGATCAAAAATATAAAGATTGCCTACGCGGACCAGATTAGCGGACCAGAATGCTGATGAAGATACACGGGCGGACCAACCAGCGGACCAGAAAATTCATCCGGCGGACCAGAAATTCATCCGGTGGACCAGCTGATTTCGAGGCTGATTTCACTGATTTTCGTGAAATTTGACGTTTGGAGCTGAAAATTGCTTTAGTATGATGCGAAAACACTCCAGCAACACTCAGAAATCATTTTCCATCGTTGAAACACTCGGAATTGTGGAAATTTGATGAAAAACGAAGAAAACCCAAACTTTCTCTCTCTAAAAAATCCCAAAATTGCCAAAATCACAGCAGTAGAGCAACCAAATGCTCTGATACCACTTGTAGAACCACGATACGATCTTACTACTGCATGATTCGGTAATCGGATAGCAACAAAAAGGTAAATAAAGCTTTGCTTTATTGATTCACAAAGAGATTACACAAAGTCTAGAGAGAGAGAGACACACTCAGTTTCACACAGTTAAGATGTAGAGAATGACAGAAGTTCTAACTAGCTCTCTCTAACACGAACTATTTATAGTCACTAACATGCTGCTGGCGGACCACTAGCGTACCAAATGGTACGCCCGTACCAAATGGCCTGCGGACCATTTGGTCCGGCCACCTCAGCATGAAGCCACTAACTCACACAGACGCTCTTGTCTAGATACAATACACGAGACACAACGTTAGCATAGGAATATGCTTCTACACAACAATTAAAGAGCTTGCAGAGAAGAAAAGCAGTAACTATATTATTGCATGGCTGGAGGACCAAATGATCAATGCTGATCATGATAAGAAATTAAAATTAAAGATTTGTTCCATTGATAATACAATTAAAGTATTGAAGAACCAATTAATTAATCATATCCACTTTAATTAATCAATTAACTTTAACTACACACACACACACACATATATATATATATATATATATATATATATATATATATCTTATCGGTTTTATTTGTCATGTTTTGTTACTCCAGGTAAATAATGTGAAAACAAAGCTGAAGGTACAGTACGTAGCATCAAACAACTTGAAGAGCGTGACGATGATGAAAAAACTTACAAGGAGTCAGACTAACCCAACCAAATTATAATCTATATATCTATATATATATATATAAAAAAGTTGAGCAATGACACTATTTTGCACCTAAAAATTTATGACAGTCATAAATGCATTTACTCCTTAAACCATATTAAACCATACATGAAAAATCAAAAATCCTTAAACCAATAAACGAAATAAGGATTTTTTTTTAAATCATTAACATAACACTAACCCTTCAACTTCTTGCAACTTCTTGAGTAATACTATCATAATGATCATAATAAATAGGATAATAATAAGCTTTTGGATTTCTTGCAACTAATAGGCAATAAACATGAACCTTTTAAGTTATTGCAACCCCATTTCAATTAATTCCTGACATTTCTATGATCATATATAAAGGCATGTAGGCCTCATTTGTTCACCCCCTACCCGCCATCTCCTACACCGTGTAAGTCATGAAATTTTTTAATTTTATGTGATATATGTTGACAAACCCCTCCTTGAGTCCGACGGGAAGAAAATGTACCGCCGGAACGATTGCCTTTTGCTGCTTTCGTCGGCGTGAATAAAATGTAATGTCGGGGGTAAACGGGTTATTTTTTTATTGCTATCTTTTGTTATTCTACTATACTAAATGTTCCTTATTTTTCATTTGCAGGTTGTTACTTGCAAGTTGAGTGCTAAGTCTTCGTTTACGCAACCGATGCGGGTGCATTGGTGCTTACTGTGGCCTTGCCTCCCACCGGAACACCTTCCACTGTACCGAACGCGGTAGTAGGGTTGTATCCCCGTTGTAGATTGTGTCTGCTATTAAAGTAGTCACCTAAAAATTTTCAATCAATAAAAGCAATTTGTTTGTTAGAAAACAATATTCGCTTCAACTTCAGTTTAAAAAAATTATGTTAGCTTTAACTATAGTATAAAAAAAAAGTGACAATGACAAATATGCTTGAATTTTTTTTCCAATACAATCTGACATAATTCATTAATTACCAAATAACACCTTCTTTAATTATGTCATTAAAATCAAAACACAAATAAGAATAATGCCTATAGATATGTCAAATGTTATAGACATGGTGTTCATGGAAGAAGATCATGTACCTTACGTTCAGTTGCATGTCATATGCAACCATGATGTTATGCCTGTAAATATTCAAATGGGTTAATGAAAAAAGTTTTAGCTAACCAAATTCAGATAACATTTTGTCCCCGTAAGTAGTGAAATGGGTTAAGGCTTTGCAAACTTAGAATACTCTGACAATATACAAATAAGTGGTTATTATATACCTTGCATAGACGTCCTATTCTACCTTCTACCACATGTACAAAATGGATTTTAAGGACATTATTCTAGCTTGCTGCAGTAGTTAAAAATTAATTCGATCATATACTCTTGCTACAATACTTAAACATCCATACCTTTCGGATGTTCATAATTGCATATAGTAATTTTCTATTAGTAGCAAGATACATGTAAGCAGGTAAGAGTAATTTGTTTATATGCAGGTTATTGTGATCAGAAGAAAATTTTGGAATCCACAATTAGACTAATATTTTTAACCAATAGTCATAGTTACTATTAATCAAGCCCTTTACTTCTAAAGTATGGTCATAAAGCACTTAAAATAACTATTATGCCAAAAACTGCCTTTATACATACATCCACCAAATAAGAAATAATGCATTACAAAAATATGCAGGCTAATTTTGTAAAATTAGATTTAGGACAAAAATGCTACAGTTCGTAAGAAGGAAAATTATTAAGATTACATTACCTAATTCTTAAGACTACAACATAAGCCATTCAATGACTCTATTTATAGCAGCAATTAACACTGTTTAAGAATAGAAAAAAAGTTGGACAGAGAGTAAAAAAGAGCATATTAAAAATATAAAACAACATATGTTTTTTCTATATTCTTTTACTAATGATAAACAGAAGCCTTCAAAAAAATATAGCAAAAGGATTTTCATATAGACAACTTGGATAACAACCTAGAATTGCATATATATATATATATATATATATATATATATATATATATATATATATATATATATATAGAGAGAGAGAGAGAGAGAGTTTTTTAAGAAACAATCCTATAATAACAACCAATTTAGAAAGTCAAACAAAGGCAGTAGTTTAATAAAGCACAAAGACCCAATTTATACAACAACTTGTAAGCCTCTCGAAAAACCAAAACATAATTTCACAGAGAAACAAAATTTGCATTAAATGGTATGTATGAAATAAATTAACCTGTAAGAACCAAACCACAACTGAATTTGGAACCCTAAATCGGCAACCATGAAGAAACAGATATCCTGCAAAAGTTTCAACCGCTAAGCAACTTATAATGCAATCAAATTATCAAAAAAAAATATAACTTAAGAATCAAGCCCTGTGAAAATCAAGATAAGAAACAATAAAAGATCATATGAGAATCAATCTAATTTACAGGTTTGCCATATTTACCCCTTTTAGATCAATCTAATATCTTCGAAAATTACATAAAATCATATACGGTTTGCCATATCATATGAGATCCAATGATTTCTGATATAGGTTAATGTTCTGTGTTTATTTGAGATCAATCTAATTTCTCCCAAATTTTGTATTAAATAAAAACTGTCTTTTATATTATAAACAAAGAACATTAACCATTTGAGTTCAATCTAATTTCTCCCAAACTTTGTATTATAAATACAGAACATTAACTAAAGCCGCTATCTAAACTTTCCTAATCCACCCTCACCATAAAAGACAAATGGCCGTGAACCCCCAAATCATCACCATCATGAACTGCGATTTCGATTTACCCATGGAGGCCAGAACCATAAAAAACATAAAATTGGTTCATTAACAGATACAAATGAATCTGGAAAATTAAAAACCCAAAAAACGATCCAAATAATTTAAGTTCTTGCATCTTAACAATTACCGGGTAAAATGAGGCACACCGCCATATGCAGGAGAAATCGAGAGCGAATACAACCGATAAGCGGTGAATTACATCGATTAATGGCAAAAAAAATTAAAAGAATACAACTTGATTTTGGTTCGAAGGGACTCGAGAGATGAAACTGTGGTTCGAAGGCAGCGGCGATAAGAGGTAGAGAGAGAAACATGCAGGTTACTGTTGAGAGAGGTGGAGAGATGAAACTGTGTTGACAGCAATGTTTTCACGACCGAACCGGACCGGCCGGTGTACGATCGAAATCGGATCGTACACGATATCAGTCACACGAGAGGTTGTGGAATAACGTCTCGTTGATGATTCAAGAAAGAGATAATGAATGTAAACTATGAAATACGATAAACACTTACTTGAATACGATATAATGCTGCAGAATTCGTATCAAACAACCAAAGAAACCAAAAAAATGGGTTGAGGTGAACCAGCATCAACAACCAAACATGGAGGTGATGATTTGCTTATATAGAGTTCGCAAATCATCACCTTCTCAACCCTAATTTCGGCCTGGCCCCCATCTGGCCCACAAAAACCCTTTGCAATTAACCACAAAAATCACTAATAAAGCCCACTATTAGTTACATGTTAACAAAAACTAATATGTAAGCCTAAAATAATCCTTTACAATCTTCCCCTAGGCTTACGACATTAGTGCTTCACGGAAAATTGAAATCGAATGTATGCTTCTCTTTGGACTCCCACCACTTATTTTGTACGATCGTCATTGCAGCCACAAAGAAAGCATTTATCTGATCATTGTCTTCCTTGTTATTAGTAATTCGAGAAATAGGAGTAGAGGCGAGGATCTTGATGTCATTTTCACCAAACCTGAGTAGATCCATTGTATCATAGAATCTGTAGTCAAAACCTTCACACACAACCACAGCTTCACCAGTAGTTGGATCATAATGCTATGACTTAAAGAACTTCACAAGGGTTCCATCATCAATACTATCTAGCAGTGGAATCACCTTTTCTTTTAAGGTAGGGGCCAAAAGATTTCCCTTTTTTCTTCTCCAGTCACAAGGTCCTTTTTAATAACGATCTTGTCTTTAGCAACTTTGAAGTCCTTAAATCCATCCTTTGAAGCCTTTCTCAGAACATCACCAACATAATTACCATCAGAAGTTCATGACCGGTTGATAAAAGGAGCTTCCAAAAGGGCATTCAGATCAACCATGGTCCATGAGTGAAATTGATTAATGTCTGTATAGTATTCCACGTGACAGTGCCCCTTGCGCAGAACTACAAACAATTTCTTGAGATTATCATATTGCCAGGCACGAATGCCGTTTCTTATTCCCTTCTTGTCATACTCACCTTTACCTAGTTGAAGTGAGTATTGAGGTGGTGGAGTCTGTAGCTCTCTAAACCAATTTATAGAATTTGTTGGTCGTGGAGCAATCATGTTTGCATGCTTCAGACTTTCCTACTCGGTCTTCTTCAATTCTTCAATAAACCTATCATCCTCAAATAAATCATTAAAGTTTACATTTTCGAGTCTAGCAAACTCACCAGCGGCATCATCTGGTAGAGCAGGAAAATCCTTCTCAAAGTTGAACTCAAGATTGGGAGAGGAAGATCCAGCAACTGAAATCACACGTTCTTTTGGATCAGAAGCTGATCCTCCAATATCAGGAATTTTGAAACCAGCAAACTCCTTACCCATCTTTGTCTTCACATCAGCCAATAATATTGATAGATAACCAATTTGCGTATCAACTTTAGTCTGAAAATCAGCTAGTTTTTTGGCTTCTTCTTTTTGCCGTTTGGTTTCTTCTTCTTGAGCAGAGAGTAGTGTACTGATTAATTCTGACTTGATGACATTCTGCTTCTCCAATTCTATAACTCTCAGTTGTAAGTCACGCATGGCTACAGACTCAACAGTCTCTAGCTCCTTTCCCTTTCCGAAGCCCAAAACATTAACAGGTTCAGTTGTAACATGGGTTGTAAGAGGAGCTTGTACAGGGTGAGTAGTAGCTTCTCTAGACAAGCTACTTTCAGGTTAAGGTCTGGTATCAAGATTTCTTCTTCTTTTCAACGGTCTTGCTTGTTCAATGACTACCTCAGCTTCAGCTTCAGGAGACACATTTACAGAGACAGGATTTCCAAGAGGAGGAATCTCAGAAACCTATTGCATAGATTCATCATGAACTCCTTCAAGGGTTTTATCGGATTCAGTTTCAGAATCAATTATGTCAACTTCTTCAATGGCTGGTGAAAGCTGCCTTGCATCATGTTCATCAGCAACAATTGCTTGAGATGAAGAAGAAACATGATGATCAAATGTACTTATAGCAAATACTCCAAATTTATTTTTAATTGGAGCAATCTTCTTTCTAGGCTTTGGAGGAGGATTGATCAGATCAAACACCTCCATCCCCATTGGCTTCAGATCCAATAAATCATCAGATTTTTCCAGCTGTGGATATTTATCATCCAAAATCATTTGTACGAATCGAGGCACTGCCGGGAATTTATCTTTCTTTCTGATCGCAATAGCCTGCATATCTTTGAGCATCATTCTAGAAAAATTAAACTTCCACTCTTTTGCCAGGTCAATTAATGTTGCAGTATGTTGCTGATTGAGTTCATCAGTGCTGCTCTTTTTAGCAATTATGCATCTTTGTAGATAATGAACCAGCATTTTCCAGAAAATCGGTATGTCTTTCTTCATAGTTCTGTTGGATTGCCCCATATAACCCATTTCATTCAGTACATTCAACATAGTAGACTTTGGATATTCAATCGGGTCATCAGGTGAATCATTAAATGTTAAAGCTTTACGAATATCTACCTCTGTGATCACGATGTCAGTATTCTGAATTCTTGCAATGAGCGCAGTTTTGTCATGACTCACAGAAGCTGTCGTCCAGAAATCACGAATCATCCTTTTACACACTGTTGGTGTGGCTCTCATCGCAAAATTAAGACAACTTTTATTGAGTCCAGCAATTAGCGAACTAAACAAGTCTCGATAGTTCGCTGGAGGTGGTATCATGTATGCCACAATGTTGTGATCTTGTACAAATTCCAAGTCACTGCACAAACGAAACGACACCAAAAATCAGTTTAAAACCCTCATAATTCATCAATTCAAACCACATGTGAGCACACAAATAAAAAAGAACCAGACACAAACAATAGTTTTCGGTCTAGAATGGAGTTTTCGGACATAATTTAGAGTATTTGGACATCAATTAGGGTTTTTGGATGAACCCGAACTGAAAACAGGAGATAATTGTCCGAAAACCTCGTCCGAAAGCCATTGGTAAACACTGTCCGAAACCCCCATCCGAAAACATCATGTCCGAAAACCCTATCCGAAAACACATTCGAAAATGCATCCGAAAAAGTCATCCGAAATCGCTGTCCGAAAACGTTTGTCCGAGAACGTCCGTCCGAAAACATCCGTCCGAAAACTCGTCCAAAAACTCCCGTCTGAAAACATCCGTCCGAAAACCTCCATCCAAAAACATCCGTTCGAAATCTCGTCCAAAAACATCGTTCGAAAACTCAGCCGAAAACTCCAGTTCGAAAACCTCCGTCTGAAAACATCCATTCGAAATCTCGTCCGAAATCATCGTTCAAAAACTCGTCCGAAAACTCATCATCCGAGATCTCCAGTCCGAAAACCCTTGTCTGAAAACACATCGTCCGAGATCTCCTGTCCGAAAACACATCGTCCGAGATCTCCTGTCCGAAAACACTCGTTCAAAAACCTCGTCTTCTCCGACTGAACACCGGTAATCACCGGAGTTTTCCAACTCACTCTAGACTCTTGTCATCTCCAGTAAACACTAAAACAACAAGTTTTAATCATAAAACACTCTTTAATATCCCTTACCCTTCTTCTGCCAGGAAGATTTTGAAGCTTTAAAGCTTTCTTTCTTGGTCAACAATGGTGAAAACTTGAAACTCAAAGTTTAATAACGGTGGATGGGGTGGTTGCGACGACAGGTAGTGGGTGGCGGTCGGTGGTGGTGAGCGAATGAGTGGGATTCGGTGGTGGTTGGTGGCTGTAGTAGATGTGGGTTAGGTGGATGGTGGATGGCGATGACTGTTGATGGTGGAGGTAGATGGCGACTGGTGGCGATGGCTGTAGGAGGGTGGAGACGACGATTTATGGTGGTAGAGGTGGGTGGCAACTGGTGACGGTGGTTGTAGGAGGGTGGATGATGGTGGTTGGCGGTGACTGTGGGAGGAGGGTGCAGGCAGGTGACGGCAGAAGATGAGATACAAAAAAAAAAAACAATTTCAAGTGGGGACCAAGGGTTTTAAAACCCCTTCACTAGCTCAACACCAATTTTTCAAGAAACCCCCTTATTCTTTTCACATTCTCAAATATGAACTATTTCACATAAAAAGTTAACAAAGTTAACTTCCCCTAAGAACCAAACTTATTCTCTTAATCTTTTTGGCATTGGAATAAAACAAGTTTAACTAGACAAAACCATGAAAATTTAACACAAAAAATTGAATTAAGTATACAGAATTAAATAAAAGTTTGAAGAACACAAGGGATCAACCCGTCTCAAGAACTGAAGAACCCTTTTCAACATCTGTTACTCGAACGCGTCCAGGTGTTGCTGATATTTTGGTCCACTTTAAAACCCACGTTCCTCTTTTCCAGGCTGTTTGTCACTTATTTTTCTTTTAGGTACATTTATTACGACCATGAGACAGTCACACACAAATCCTAGGTAAATAATATGTGCAGTCTATCAAGCTTGATCATTCCCTACACATATTTTCACATTCCCATATCCAGAGTTTTGAATCTTTTCTCGAGACTTGGTTGAGAAAAGAAAGAACAGTTAATAAGGAGATAGGGGAAATATACAGAGACTTTTATGATTTCAACACAGAGGCATTTTTCAGTCAGGCTAACCTTTCGTCAAACACATAAGTCTAGTCGTGAAGTCAGGGCTAAAGGGTTTTGGACGCTAGAGGGTCTCTTTCATTGTGCACAATATTGACATCTTTTGTGGTGTAAATTATATATAGTGATCTGCAAGCACGTTAATGCAGACTGACCAGGTCTTTGCTTACGCAAAACAGAGGAAAGTCTGATTAACACGTCAGCCATTCTATACTAACATTGCTCACGCAAAGCAGAGGCAAGACTTGACTAAAGGCTTTGACATCCCCAGGTCTTTGCTCACACAAAACAGAGGGGACACCGACTCTTTGAGATTTTCGATTCAACACTCTGGAGTCCGGCGTGTGTATCGGGAACAATTCAGCAGTCAAATAGAACAATCACTTAACCTAAGTACATGTTTCCCGTCAAATGTCATACTTTATATTTAAGTGCTGTGGCCCATACCTTTTTTTTGGAACTGAGCCTACCGAGCATATCACCATGGATCATGTCTTCCACTTCTGCCTTACACGTGTCTGTCACCTAAGGACAAAAATATTTCATTTCCCTATATTGTTTTAAAAACACCAAACGCCGAGAGGGAGTTTATTCTTCCCCTGCTTTTTAGAAGAATTATTATTTATATTTTTTTATTTATTTTTATTTTTATTTTATTTTATTTTTTTATTTTTTATATTTTTTTATGTATATTTTTATTATTTTTTTATAAAAAAATGTCAGTCTAGTCCTCAAAGTATATCATTTTCAGCCCTTGAACACACATCTCAAATTTTCCACGATCGAGAGGTTTGGTAAACATATCAGATACATTTTCATCAGAAGATACCTGCTCAAGATGGATTAGCTTTCTCTCAAAGCAATCACGAATAAAGTGTACCTTTATGCCGATATGTTTAGTCTTAGAATGGTGTACTGGATTCTTCACAATTTGAATAGTAGCAGAATTGTCACAGTAGATCGGGGTGTCTACAAAATTCAGGGCATAGTCTGCCAGCTGATGCTGAATCCACAAGACTTGAGAACATCATGTAGATGCTGCCACATATTCAGCTTCAGCTGTGGATTGCGAGATGGTATGCTGCTTCTTGCATTGCCAGGAGATCAGCCTATCTCCCAAGTATTGACAGCCAGCAGACGTAGACTTCCTGTCAAGTTCACAACCTGCATAATCGCTGTCAGAAAAAAGCAAACAAATTAAACTCTGAATCTTTTGGATACCAAAGGCCAAGCCGAGGCTTGCCTTTCAGATATCGAAAGATTCGTTTGATAGCAAGAAAATGCGACATTTTAGGTTGAGATTGATAACGAGCACATGTATGAACAGTAAACATGATGTCAGGTCTACTTGCAGTTAAGTACATCAATGATCCAATCATTGATCGATACATGTGCTCACTTACAGGTTTACCGTCAGGATCTGGACCTAATAGAGGATGCGAGATCATAGGAGTGGCCATCGGCTTGCAATCTGACATTTTGAATTTTTCTAGGATTTCATCTACATATTATCGCTTGATGAATAAGAATGCCTTCTATATCCTGCTTGACTTGAATGGCAAGAAAAAATTGCATCTCGCTCATAGCGCTCATTTCAAACTTTTGCTTCATGACATCTTCAGATTCTTTACATAAATCTTCATTTGTAGATCCAAAAATTATATCATCTACATACACTTGCACCATGATGATATCCTCATCGACAACTTTTCGAAACAATGTCAGATCCACCACCCCGCGCGTATACCCATGCTGCACAAGATGATCTGTCAAGGTGATGTACCACGACCGAGGGGCCTGATGTAGGCCATAAAGGGCTTTGTCCAGCCGATAGACATGACCTGGGTATTCTTCATCAATGAACCCAGGAGGTTGAGACACGTAAACTTCCTCATCCATCTCAGCATACAAAAATGTTGTCTTCACATCTAATTGGTATACAGTGAAGTTCATGTATGTTGCATAGGCCAGAAACATTCGAATTGCTTCCAATCGAGCAACAGGAGCATACACCTCATCATAATCAATTCCTTCAATCTGTTTGTAGCCTTGCACAATTAAGCGAGCCTTGTTATGAACAATAACTCCACTATCTTCCTTCTTATTCTTATAAAGCCACCGTGTTGAGATGACTCTATGATCCTCTAGTTTTTCAACCAACTCCCATACCTTCAATCTGGTGAACTGGTTCAGTTCCTCATGCATTGCCTCAACCCAACTGGGGTCCTTTAGAGCCATATCAACATTTTCAGGTTCAATTTGAGAAATAAAGCACGCAAACATGCATCGATTTATGTCCCCAAACTTGCTTCGAGTTTGAACTCCAGCATCAAGCGGTCCAATAAGGTTTTCGGCAGGATGAATTTTATGCACTCTGGATTCTGGAAACGAGGGAACCGGTGTTTCAGAGTCCAGATTAGCCATATTGTCAGAAGAGGAAGATACATCATGCATTTCCTCTACAGCATCCACCACAGATGGAGATGGATCATTTTTATCATTGAATTCTATCACAGGGTCAGACTCAGAAGCTGAAACAGACTGAGGATCTGGAACTTGCATGAGGGGAGTCTTTGAAATTACTTGACTTCTTGAGGTTGCAGCAACTTCTCATCAAACAGTTCTTCTGCAATCACAGGATTTAGCCGAAAAGGTATAAAAAACTGATTATAATCAAATGCCTGGGCAGGAGCAACTCCAGCATCAGTAGGATTGTCTTCAAGCCATTCCACATTTGTGGATTCTACCACCTTCTTAGTTGTCTTATTAAAGACTCGATAGGCTGAGCTGGCTGAATAACCTACAAAATAACACTCATCAGCTTTAGCAGAAAATTTGGGAATATCATCATGAATTAACACAGTGCATGGACACCAAAAAGCACGAAGATGTCTAATTTTCAGTTTTTCTCTGTACACAATCTCATAGGGGGTCATTTGTAATCGCTTATTGATCAGCACCCTATTTTGTACACAGCAGGCTGTATTTATGGCCTCAGCCCAGAACATCGTAGGCAACTTTGAGTCGCATAGCATTGTACGCGCAGCTTCAATTAAAGTTTTGTTGTGACGTTCAGCAACCCCATTTTGTTATGGAGTGTATGGTGCACTAAATTGATGTTCAATTCCTCTTACAGCACAAAATGCATCAATTGCACCATTTTTAAATTTTGTTCTATTATCACTTCTGATGGATTTCACCTTCAAGTTGATATTGTTTTCAATTGCATCAATGAATGCCTTCAACACCTCTGCAGTTTCACTTTTTGTATGCAAAAAAATACCCATGTAAAACGTGAGTAATCATCAGTAATAACAAGACAAAAATCACAACGATTTAAACTGAACATACTCACTGGACCAAAAAGGTCCATGTCCAGAAGTTGGAGCACAGCCGCGACATAATTAAAAAGCTTTGGTTTATGTTGTCTTTTGTGCTGCTTCCCCTTAGCACAGGCTACACACTTTTCTCTCATTGTGAAATCTTTGATGGGCAGATCTCTAACATGTTCACCTCTAGCAAGGCGATTGAGATGCTTCACATTAGTGTGACCAAGATGTCGATGCCATAGTGGTGCATGATTCTCAGCAGTTCTGGAAAGCAGGCATGCTATTTCAGTAGTAGGTGGCTTGTTCATATTTAACACATAGGAATTGCCATATCTGGGAGTGCGCATTAGCACCCAGTCATCAGGAATGGAATATCCAGGCTTCAAAATTAAACATTCCTTTTTGTTGAACAGTACAGGGTAGTCTCTGTCACAAATTTGTGATACACTCAATAAACTGTGATTCAGTTGCTCCACATAGTTGACGTTATTGAAACTGAGACATCCGTTTCTCACGGTACCCTTCTTGCTGATGTGACCTCCAACACCTCCTGCAAAGGAAACATATCCACCATCGAATTCTTGAATGTTCTGAAGCACAGACATGTCCCCTGTCATATGCCTGGAACAACCACTGTTAACGTACCAAAGGTTGTTAACAGTCCTCCTTGGCTGTTCCTGCATTGAAAAAGGAGATTAGTTAAAGATTGGTACCCAAGCCATAACAGGTCTGGGTTTCTTCATGTATGTGCTACATGAACCAGTGTTTGATTTTTCTTGGGTATGCTTGGGTCTGAAAACTTTCTGTGCAGTCCTGGTGAGAGTCATTAGTTCAGGTCTATTGTTAGGAATAAAAGCTGTATTCCACTTAGATGTTGCAACATAAATTTTATTCTTTTGGTTAAAACGTTTGTTGTAAACACCTTGTTGTTTATAATTAAAATTTACCACCTTTGGAACATTCCAATGACCATTTTGACCCTTTGTACCCCTTTTTGACACACTTTTTGTAAAGTTGACTTGTTTTAAATTGGGTGACTTTTGTTGAGGTGGTCTCATCATTACAGCTGATTTTGGTGACATTTGAACAACATGATTATGTGCATGTATGTTTGAACCTTTATTTTGTTGCTGTTTCTTAGGGTAGTAAGGCTGATATGGTCTGTTCAAACAATCTCGAGCAACATGATCAGGTTTACCACAATTGTGACATGATTGCTTCTTAGAATAAGCATGAGGTTAGAAAACTTGTCGCCCAGAGGACTGCCATTTTGGTTTAGCAGCATGTTTGTGGATCCAATATGTTTTGCCTTCAGGACGAGTGGACATAACATATTCTCGCTTTACTGGCACATGTTGATCATAGGCATTGGTGACTTCAGGATATGGAACGGAAGTCTTGGGGTTTAGACTCCCTTTCCATTTTTACATTCACAGCACTATCAGAATTACCAAACACAAACATTCCAGGGGTCGGGGAACCAGTAACCCGTGGTCCCTTTCCTTTTTTCATCGATTTCACACAATTATCAGTTTTACCTACTGAAAACACATTAAAACAAGTTTGATCACCAAAAATGTTAGACCCAGTAATTTTTATCACAGACTTTGATACATCCAAATCACATTTAGGAAATTCAACGCACTCAATTTTAGACTCATTCACCACACTAGAACTATGACTCTTATTGTAAGCAATGCATTCACTGTACTGCTGTGAAATGTCCTCAATGATTACTTTATCTGCACATGAAACAACCTTATCAGTATGAGTAGAAGGAGCAGATATTTTTATGGGACAAGTGGCAAGTTTACTTTCAGTTGTCATGCTTTCCTTTTTACCATAAGTAGCTGTTTTTTCAACAGCAGCTAATTTTTCTTTCTGCTCAGCAGTAAGAGGCAGAGAAATCATGTCACACATTAAAGGAGGAGGAACATTGTTGATGGATTTTAGGACTGACTTCAGAATAAAGTCCTAATCCAGATTTAGCTTTCACATGTTTAATACGTTCATCAGAGTTATAGAAAAGTTGATTGGCTTCCATCATCTTTGAGTGGATTGTCTGATGTTTATCTAAGGTATTTTGAGCTGTACTGAGTTTAAATTTGAGTTCTAGAACCTCCCCTTTTAGTTCTTCTATCTTAGTTTTAGCTATTCTAGACACACACTTGTAATCACTTAGACTATGTTCAACATATTTTAGTTCTTGTTTGGCTGCTTCATATTTTTCTTAAACACTCTAAAGCGTTCCTTGCATTCTCTAACTTCCTTTTCACATTTCTCACGATTTATACATTCATTAGTAAATTTAGATTTCCAATCGTTAATCAAGAACTGACAAGTGGGATTTGAACATACTTTCCTGTTGTCAGGAGGCCCACTGGTGCTTGGCTGCATAGTTGCCATGAAAGCATGATGCACATTATCTGGTGGATTACTAGCAGCTTCTTCCTCAGCAAGTAAGGCAATGTGAGAATGACTTATGCATTGGTCTGCAATTTGACCTGACCAGTCATAGCCAGCGCTTTGTTGAACCACCAGAGCCTTGTTGTTGTCGACACTTTCCTTCTTATCAGCATACCCTCTGGTTTCCTTCTTAGCCATTGGTTTTGTACATTCTCGAGCATAATGACCATACTCATTGCAATTATAGCACCTCATATTCGCTTTATTGAAAGCAATCTTTGCTCCCTTTCCAGCATTCCAGTCCTGTCGCCCAGTTTTTGCCATAAATTGCTTAGCACGCAAGGCTGACATACCCATTTGATAGGATATATCCATATGTTCAAGATCATCAATGTTCACTTGATTCACATCATCATCTTTTAGGTCACCTGGCAACAATGTTCCAGCCATGAGAGCTTGATAGCAGCTCATGATTTCAACCCCTAGTGCAAAACTAGAGTCGTTTGTTAGTTTAGATACATCCAGGGTCACAACATTTGATGAGTTACTTGCAGTGGGCTGAGAGA